>JAHIAM010002507.1:0-67504 GCA_021605205.1 Aegilops longissima | reverse complement strand
GCAAGTGAGGTAATCTTCACACAACCCATGTAATAATTAAGGAAAGATACATAGTTGGCTTCAATACGCCACTTCACCCAAAGACATAAATAACATCCATCATTCGAGTACACTCAAGGTCCGACTACGGAACCAAAATAAAAGAAGATACCCCAAATGCTACATGATCCTCGAATCGTCCCAACTGAGCACCACTCACTGATCATCCGAAAAAGTCACATAGTAACGACCACGTTCCTCGTCGAACTCCCACTTGAGCTCGGTGGAATCACACTGACCGGCCTCATCATGGAACCTGCAACTGTTTTGGAAGTATCATGAGTCACGGGGACTCACAAATCTCACACCAGCGAGATCAAGACTATTTAAGCTCATAGGAAGGACATAGTAGTAAAGTGGAGCTGCAGCGAGCGACTAGCATATATGGTGGCTACTTACGCAAAAGAGAGCGAGAAGAGAAGCAGCACTCCGTGAAACTAGTAGTGATCAAGAAGTGATCTGAACTACTTACGTCGGACATAACTCCAACACAGTGTTCACTTCCCGGACTCCGCGAGAAGAGACCATCACGGTTACAGCCGTTGATGTGTATTTTAATTAAGGTCAACTTTGGGTTTTCTACAACCGGACATTAACAAATTCCCATCCTGCCTCATAACAGCGGGCACGGCTTTTGAAAGATATTACCCTGCGAGGTGTCCCAACTTAGCCCATTATAAGCTCTCACGGTCAACGGTAAGGATATTCCTTCTACAGGAAGACCGATCAATCTGGAATCCGGACTACAAGACATTTCGACAACAATAAAACAAGACCAGCAAAACCGCCCGATTGTGCCGACAAATCCCGATAGGAGCTGCACATATCTCGTTCTCAGGGCACATCCGGATGAGACTAGCTTCTGGTAAAACCAAGCCTCGAGTTTCCCGTGGTGGCCCCTTGAGTAGTTTCGATTCGGACCAGCACTCGAAGGAGCACTGGTCCGGGGTTTAAAATAAAGATGACCCTCGGGCTCATGCGAAAACCGGGGAAAAGGAAGCTTAGGTGGCAAATGGTAAAACCAAAGTTGGGCCTTCTTTGACCGAGTCTTATTCAAAGCGAATCGTCAAGGGGTCCCATAAATCACCCAACCGTGTAAGGAACATAAAATCAAGGAACATAACACCGGTATGGCGGAAACTAGGGTGGCAAGAGTGGAACAAAACACGGAGCATAAGGCCGAGCCTTCCACCCTTTACCAAGTATATAGATGTATTAATTATAGCAGATATATATATTGTGATATCCCCAACAAGTAAACATGTTCCAAAAGGAACAACATCTCCATGTTCAACAAGGAACAAACTTCATTCTTCACCGCAACTAGCAGCTATAAGAGAAGTGAGCAAAGCGGTAACATAGCCAATCAGCGGTTTGCTAGGAAAGGATGGTTAGGGGCTGACATGGCAATATGGGTGGCATGATATAGCAAGTGGTAGGAATCGCAGCATAGGCATAGCAAAAAGAGCGAGCAACTAGCATAGCAAAGATAGAAGTGATTTGAGGTATGGTCATCTTGCACGCAATGTTCTCGAGTTGTCGAAAGCTTGATCCTCGGCGTTCTCAACAGGTTCCTCGTTCACGTACTCGTCTCCGACTCTACCCAAAGCAACAACACAAACAAAGGAACCACAATAAATCACGGTGCAATGCACAATCAACATGATGCAAAACATGACATGATATGCATGATGAGATATGCAATGCTTATATGCGCTCGGAAGGTAAATGATGAACCAGGCATCAACTTGGCAAACCAAGCATGCCACTGGAAAGATGAGATGATTTCGGTTGAAATCGATATAAAGATCACGGAAAGCGGATGCACGGTTTGGAAATGGCAAGCAAAACAAGAATGGCGCAAATCTGCCATTAACAGCATGATGCCACTAGCAAGCAACAATTAATTAAGCTACTGCACCCAAATGTAACAAGAAAGCACATGGCAGTGATCTACACATGATGCTCGACAAAAGATGAGCACTGAGCTACGGCTAGTTCACATCATAACAGGTTCAAACAAGCATGGCAAAAGTGCAATAATAATCAGGCTGGACATGGCAAAAACAGTAACAGGTTGCAATGTTCAGAGCATCAAAACTACATGCTACAGGAACTTAAAATAGCAAAACATGGCATGGCATGAATCTACTCAAAGCCTAGAACAAAAGTCCCTTACTGACCATAAGCCAAAAAGGACTAGAAAATATAGTAACACCCATGTCAATATTGAAAGTCTCGTTAACAGATTCAGCAACTTGACATGTCAAAAACTGATAACGAGATGGCATGTTAACAAGCTCAATGCACTCACTACAGAGCCTTATATGATAAACTAAGCATACATACATCAAGAAGACATGACATAGAAGACATCCATGGCAAGAACAATTACATAGCATATATGGATCAACCACAACAAGCTAGGCAAAATTGAATAACACGTATACAATCTGCCAGGAAACATTTGATAGCAAAAGTAGAGCTCGATTGACTCAAGCTATGGCATCCCATAATTGCAAACAAAGGCATGGATGGATAGAGCAAGTCATGCTTTACAAAACACCCTTACTGAAGTATCTCAAAATATGCATAGATCTCTCGGTATCATCAAGCAAACATGGCATCAAAATCAGCTAAAACAGGGCTGAAATCAGCAACATTAGGACACCTACTTTGCATGCTTGTTCTAGTCACCACATAGATCACAAAAATACATGGCATATACCCCTGGAAAGATGACATGGCATTTTACAAAACACATGTAGGACTCCAATTCATAGGGTGCACATATTAATCATAGAAAAATAACAAAGTGCAACTTCTGATAAAAATCAGAAACTATCAGCACATAGCACTCTTCCAACAGCATTTCGGGCATCAAGATGAGCTCAAATGAAAATGATGCAATGGAATGAAATGATCTACTCTTCGAGACGAACATTTTGACATATTATACGCGAAAAATGGATCTACGAATGCGAAGATATAGCAGGATGAAAAATGCACGAAATTACAAAGATCTAGGGACTTAGAAGAAAATAGAGGGAAGAGAGTCAACGGTGGCTCGGGCCGAGGCCGGATCCGACCGGATCGGGCCGGTGGCGGCGCGGGCGGGCTCCTCGGAGCGGCTGGTCGGGAAGGAAGGCGGCGGCGGGCCGGCCGCCGGGCTGGGCGAGGAGGCGGTTGCGCGTGTGGCCAGGCCGGAGGTCCCATGAGAGGGCATGGCGAGCCTCGGGGCTCATGGCGTGGGCAGGCGGAGAGGCGGCGATGGTCGTGGGCGAGGCGCCGAGGGGTCGGCCGGAGGTCGCCGGAGGCGGAGGCGGGCGGCTGAAGCGGCCCGGAGGCTGGCGGCCGGGCGTGAGGAGGCGGGCGGCGGCTACATGCAGCAGGCCAGGCCGAGAGGGTCCTGCAGACGGCCTCATGGGCCCAGCTGGGGTCGGCGGGCGGCGGGCGCTGGCTGCGGCTCTGACGGGCGGCGCGAGAGGTCCGGGGCGGGCGGATGTCCGGCCGTCCGGATCTCTCCGGCCTTGAAGAAAGGAGACTAGGGTTTCGTCCGGATTGGAGGGGGTGTGCTTAAATAGGCATAGAGGGAGCTAGGAGAGTCCAAATGAGGTGTAGTTTTCGCCACACGATCGTGATCGAACGACGGAGAGCATGGAGGTGACTTAGATGGGTTATTGGGCTGTTTTGGAGGGTGTTGGGCTGCAACTTAAAAGAGGCCTTTATGAAAGTGTGGTTAACCGTTGGAGTACCAAACGAGCTCCAAATGACCGAAACTTGACCGGTGGTCTCCGGTGTTATACCAAGGCCACTAGACAAACCTCGGTCCATTTCGAGAAGGTTTAATACCCGACACGGAAAAACGTAAAAGGACCGCCGGGGAGATAGGAGTGCGGAATGCAAAACGGACAACGGGAAAAATGCTCGGAATCATGAGACGAACACGTATGCAAATGCGATGCACATGATGACATAATATAAAATGCATGACATGGACAAAAAGCAACATGAAGAAAACCCAACCACGGAGGAATATCATATATCAATGCCGAAAATGGCAAGAGTTGGAGTTACAAATATGGAAAGTTACTTCCGGTGTTATTCGAGAGACATAATGGATTATCTCATAAATTTGTGGAAGGATAAGCCAGAGATCTCGAGATATTCTCTTGTCTTGTGAGGTTGTACTTAGTCCCTACTTCATACAGGTTTTAGATCTTACGCACCCTTATCTCCCTTTTTGCTCTAATTTTGGTGTAGTGGCATTTGGGAGGTGTTTTAATTGTGTTTTGTGAATGCATAGTACTGCCTGGAGTATGATTTTTTTGGTGCAACGGTTCCAAAGTTTGATGTAAAAAAATCTATTAAACTCCTCCCAATGTTTGCTCGCAAGGAAGAAGACCTTCTTAACGCAAAGCTGGTTAGTTTTTCATAACTCTTGCTTTTTTTTAATTTCATGTGCATCGTTTTGCTGAGTTTGTCAAGAAGTTTTTGTTCATGCCGGTAATTCAGTACATATGCTTTATAGTTTGTGTTCACCGGTCCTTCCATCTGCTGGCAGGTTTTCTTGATACTATTCAAGCCAATTGGCACAATGGCGCACTACATTGTGTATGTGGTGAATAGATATCGTGGGAGCATTGACATCCTTGATTCACTTTCTTACGCTAATATGGAAACGTCGCGAACGAGTTTCCACGGGGACTGCCAAAATATCGTGAGTGTTTCTTAGCCTGAACCTCCTTTCACATTCTCTTGTTTGACACAAAGTTTATTATGCCTTGTGTTGACAAAATATGTTGATGTCTCTGTTTTTGGTAATACTGCTTGAACTGACTATGATTTGGAAGTTGAACTTCTGCCATTTTGTTTAGCTGGATCTTATGCAAGTGTCGCTTTTTATGTACCTGAACTTAACTATTTTGGTTAACATGTTTTTGACTTCATCTTATTTTGTTATTTCTGGCAGATCAAGAGATTTGTTGGGTTGCTCGAGGAGGTGTACCACAAGGCTGCGTACAAGGTGAGCAAGCAGCCTAACTGGGTGACTATTGCAAAGAGGCCGACTTTCATCGATGTTCCGAAGCAGAAGAGTAATGATTGTGGTTTCTTTGCCGTGAAGTTCTGCTCTTCGTATGATGGCGATGAGGTTGTTGAAGATTTTGGTGATGTGGAAGTATGTTCTGTCTTTGTTCTTGTCTCATCATCCTTTAATTTTTCTTATGTGTTTTTGCTGAGACGCTCCTGTTGTGGTTTTAGATATCCGTTACTAAACCATCGTTTCACTTTCTTTTGTTTGCAGGCTGCTGCAGATGACTGGAAGGCTGAGTTCATGCACACTATGATGTTTAGCGAGAAGAATGAAGTCATGCGTTCAGAGCTCCCTAAAGAGATCCAGTCGTTTGGCCCGTGAATTCGAAGCATTAGTTTCATTGTAGATTTGATTTTATACAGATTTTTAGGTTTGCTAATGATTGGAACAATTCCATAAAGATTTGGTTGTAAGATTTTTTTAGTGATTTGTGTATCAATAGGTGCAGCACTATTACTTATGATATTGTGGACAAATGTATTTGGTGTGAAGAATGATTTGGCTTTGTGAATTTCAATGTACTGCGTCATTTTTCAGTATCCATGTGTTGAATGTTTTTGCCCCAACAGATGTACCTGAACTTCTCCCATGGTTATGGTTGAATTGCTTGATTTTTTTGTGTTGTTTATTTTTGGGCCCCAACATATGATAGTAGACTTGAACTTCTGCTTTGAGATGTGGCTGGGCTGCTGGTTTCAGATGGAGAGGATATTCTGTGTTGTGTAATGCATTGGTAATTTTCAACCCAACCAATATGTATGCTTTTGCGTAGAATCTATATTTGTTTTTTTGTGTTTTTTCAAGTGCGAATGTATCTCATATGTAACTTTGTGCAGAAATATTGTTGACGTTTCTTTATCTTTTGTCGGCATTGTACATGAACTTCTGCACGTATCCAAGCAGAACTTCACATTTGAACGTGTTGTCTTAGGCTTGCTAACCTTAGTTTATGCGGCGAAACTTTATTTTTTAAGCATATTTTTTTCCTACATCGATTTTATACACCAGAACTTCTTCTGTAAGCTGACCTGAACTTCAAAACTGTATGATTATTTGCTGGTTGCTCTTTTATGGAATACAACACGGGCACCTCCTCTCATAACATACCAGGACTTCTGCAGTAATCTTACTTGAACTTCACAGTGTATGTTTTTCATTTTTGTTCTTGCTTGCACTTTCATTAAAGCAACACCAGCACAACACTTCCTCTCATAACATACCAGAACTTCTGCAGTAATCTTACTTGAACTTCACAATGTATGTTTTTCATTTTTGTTCTTGCTTGCACTTTCATGCAAGCAGCACCAGCACGTCACTTCCTCTCAACATACCAGGACTTCTGCAGTAATATTACTTGAACTTCACAGTGTATATATTTCAATTTATTACTGCTTGCACTTTCATGCAATACATCACCAGCACATCACTTCCTCTCATAACATACCAGGACTTTTGCAGTAATATTTCTTGAACTTCACATTGTATATTACGGGGGATGATATAATATTCGCACATTGACATGACATAAGTTTGCATTGTGTTAATTGACCTATTTTAACTGTTCATCAGCCTTGCGCTCCTCCTAGGCTTTGGTGGTAGAGGTTTCGCTTGACATGTACATCTTCCTCTTCATCGTCCTCTTCCTCTTCATCGTCGCCTTCCTCTTCCTCTTCATCTTCCTCTTCCTCTTCTTCGACGGTGTCTTCATCTTCGTCTTCCTCTTCATCTTCCACCACTTTCTTGTTGATGACTCTAGGTTTTGCTTTATGTTTCTTCATCTCTTTTGCTTGTCTTTTCAGCATCTCAAGGCTTGGGCATGTTCTTGCATTATGTGGTTCATACAAAATGCATATGCTACAAAGTCTGCTGCTTGCTTTCTTTGGGTGTGGTCCTTCTTTTGTTCCATAACTTTGGGCTGCTGTTTTGGAGATTTGGGTTGCTTAACCTCCTCAGCATTGTGTCTTTCCAAGAGTGTTGGACAGGTAAGCTTGTTGTGTCCTGCAACCTGGTTGCACACACTACATTTTCTATGTCCAAGTGGCACTCCGTTCTCATCGAGCACGACGACTCTTCCTGCAGGTGATGCCTTTATTTGAGCTCTCTTGTCACTTTTCTTTGCTGTAGTAATTTTCTTCCTACCCTTTGTTTCAGAATACAGCGGCAGTTTCATCGTCTCTAGCTATCGCTGCTCCATTGATTGGCCATCACCACCTTATGTTGGTTGGCTTCAGCGGCGGCGTTGAGCATTTCAGCTGCATAGTAATGAAGGTCATCTTCAATTTCAGCGTCCTCTTCAGCCATCCTTTCGTCAGTATCAGCTTGATTTGCTGAATGTATTGCATCAAGCTCTTCCACAAGCCTCTTGAGAACATAGTAGGATCTGTCATATTGCTGGTCACATCTCATCGCTTTCTTGTTAACCATCAAATTCAGCTGCAGCAAGATGTCTTGCTTCGATAGCCTTGAGCTGCCATCCGATGCGATTGTGTTGTAGTCCCTTGTATCAAAGGTTGGTTGTGATTTTGCAGTCTTTGTGTACCGTTTGAGGATATACTTGTTTGTAAATTTGTCAGGCTTGAGGTAGTCCAGTATGTTCATGATGTGAAGGCAGAACAGGCCTGCATTTTGTGATGAATGCAGAATACATAGTTTGTGAGCCAGAATGAGTGTCATAAAATTTGATATGATACTACTAGTCTAGCTATTTAATGAGTTTGTTTTTTGCTCACCTGTGTGTGTCCAGAGCTTGCATTCACACTCATATATTTTATTCTCTCGGGTCACTACAACCTGAATTCATGCTTTGACTAGGAAAATCTTTCTTCATCATCATGGACAGGCTTGTTGTGGTAGTACACAAGGTACTTAGTGGGATCCGCTGTATGCTTTGTGCGAAATAGAGTGGTCTTTCTCATCCTATTCCTCATCTCGTGTACACGGCTCTCGTGTACTTGATAGACATGTCTTCCTCGTGGCCGTAAGTTGTTTTTGTCACGAGTGATTAGTCTCGCACATGTCAAAAAGTGAGATATTAGTCGAAGCAGAGTCATGGGTTTCATTTTTTAAAATTCAAAGTGCACATGTTGAAGGTAAACAGAACATGATGGGGGTGTTTTGTACTTGTCATCATATCATGCTGGTCATTGTTTGCTCGCTCTCCTTCTGCATCCGAGTTTGTATGCAAGCATTGACCCGCCTAGCAAACTTGTGTAGGTTCTGGGTCCCTTGACAAACCCTTTCTCTAGCGTGGTTCATGCTCTCGCTTCGTCGTGTGGAAGTCATTTTAGCACAGAAAATGTTCTTGTAATATGCTGAAATCCACATCTTCCTATCACTCCAGAGCTGCATCATCATCTGGTCTTTCTCCAGGTTGTGCTTGTGCATGAGTTCAGCCCAGGCATCTTCAAACTCCGTTGGCATCAGCGGTCAGTTTAATATAGCTGTGAACTCCTCTTTGAATGTTTTATACTTTTTGTACAGCAACAGCGAGGTATTCCCTCTGACTTCTTCATGATGTGCCAACAGCATAGCTTGTGGACGGTGTTTGGAAATGATTGTGGTATAGCTTTCGCCATCGATGGGCATTGGTCCGCATGAATTAAAAAATGAAACTTGATTCTTTTTTGTACTTGATGGTGAACTTATGTTGTACAAGTACTTGAACCTCACATCTAGCAAGATGGTATCTAAGAATGTCACATGTATTTTTTCTTTACAGCAGGTGTTGTTTGAACTTCGTGGCACCAAAGGCTTGAACTTCACAGATTAGTAGTAGGACAAACTAGTAGTGTCACACTCGAAATTTTATTAAAGCATTGTTGTTGAACTTCTTAAAGCATTATTTTGAGACAAAACCAATGTACCCAACCAACCAACACAGACCCATAGACTGAAAAGATGATGAAATTTGAAGAGTTTTTTTTTGAACTCACCTGTTAGAATGCAAGTTGGGTGCCTGTTGTTCATGCACCGTACAAATGTATCGAACAGCCACTTGAATGACTTTGCATCTTCGTCTCTTATCAGGGCAACAGCAAATATCGTTGACTGCAAGTGATGGTTTGTTCCAAACAAACACTCCCAGAGGCATATGAAATCTGTTGGTCCTGTAAGTTGTGTCGAATGTTATGCAATCGCCAAAGTCTTGATAGACTCCTCGGCAGCTTGCATTGGACCAGAAATGTTTTTAATTGACTTGTCCTTGTCCACTTGGATGTCATAGAAAAACTCATCATTTATTGCCTTCATGTCTTTGAAGAATGAAACAAGTTTCAATACATCATCCAAATCATCTTTCCTTGCATTCATGGCTTTCCTGCAAATCACATGCAAATATGCATTTGTTATTTTTTGCTAGCAAAGGGTTTTGAGCTAGGATGCTATTTTACATTGCAGTATGTGTGTGCTTGAATACTTAATGGTTTAGTAGGTCTCGTCCGGTCATCCAAAGGAAGTAGCTTCCATCTTCATTTTTCAAATAGCATGGACATGATTGTTGTGTGCTTGACATCATGGTACTGCAGGAGCTTTACGTACTCCAAAATAGTGGGCTCATAATTCTTGTGTGAGCGCAAAAATACCAGCATGTCATCAGTTTGCATGAGTTTGTAATTATGATTGTACTCAATGTCCACTGTCACGCATGTGTCATCCTCCTGCACCTTCACCCTCATTCTTGCATTGCAGCCCGTCCTCTGCGATGTTTTGTTTCGCTTCCTGTTGGCCTCTGAAACAGAAGATGTGTGTATCCCTTGGAAGGCGCAAACAAAATACTTGTGGTTGTCATTTCCCCCGTCTTCCGGATTCCAAAATCAGCGTTTACGTGTATCATTATAAAATTCCCTTGCTTTCTACATCTTTGAATCGCATCTTTAGTCTTGGTATTAGATAATCCGGTATATCCGACATTTGCAGAAAAGAAAAAATAATCCAAACAACATGTTAAAATGCAGTTTATGAACTTGTTATCCTGGAGGGAGCAGGAAATTTGCAGATAATACAAGGATTTTTTTTGAAACTATGATGATTTTTATAGCAAGTTCAGAAACTATACACCCTAATGCAGAAAAATCAAAAGTATCACCCCGTCGGCCTCCTGTTGGCCGAAGAGGGACTTTTCGCCCTATGGTTGGCCGAAGAAGGACTTTTTGGCCAACCTTTGGCCAAAAAGGACTTTTCGGCCAACCGTTAGCCAAAAAGTACTTTTATTGTGAGTTGGCCAAAGAGTCCCTCTTCGCCAACACCGCTTCTCTGTTTTAGAAAATTCATATCAATTAGGATTTTAGTATTTTAATTTGATTCTTTTGTATTAGATTAGAAATTTTATGAATTTTCTGTAGATATCAAGTTTGACTAGATTTGAAAGTTTGAATTTGAATTTTTCATGAATTTGCTCAAATAACTAGATTGCCTATAATTTGAGCTAGGAGTTTTTTTCGATGATTCTTTTGCTCTGGTTCTTTGTGAATTTGTTTATCAAGAGTAATTAATTGATGAATTTTATAATTATTTAAAATTAGGTTTTTATGAAAACAATTATGTTTTAGTGTTTTATAGATTTTATGCTATTTCTTTTAATTTTAATTGCTTTAAATTATTTCTTTAGTTTTTGACATATTCTTTTTGTTTACATTTAGTTATCGGTAGCTATTTTTTGTAGTATTTTTTTGTATTTTATTTCTTTTATCCTACTAGAAAACTTGTTTTGAGCTTCATAGGAGTTTATATTTGAAAGTGCCTTGTAAATCCTGTACAACCATTGCCGTTTTATACATGAAAAAAATACTTTCCCGCAATCTTTTTCCCTCCATTTTCTTTGCCGCCATTTGTTTTCCCGCCATTCTCTCCCGCCACACTAAGGAGTGTTGCATCGACGGAGGATGACAATGATGCCTTCATGTGGAGTGCAAAACACTGTGTGAGAGAAGCCATAAGTGTTAAACACTCTCCGATGATGATGACGAAGCTGCAAACACTTATGACTTTTCTCGGTGGTGTTTCACACTCCACTACCAAAGATTAACGCAGGAGACATGCACCGTGTCAAATGATGTTATCTACAATCGTGGGCACCATGTGGCTCGTTTATAAGTTGAGAAGTGAAGATGGCGAGAAATAAGATGGCGGGAAAGAAGATGGCGGAGAGAATGGCGGAAAGAAAATGGAGGAGAGAATGGCGGAAATAAAATGGTGGGAGAAAATGGAGGAGAGAATGTCGAAAAACCTAATTTTAAATAATCCTAAAATTCATCAATTAATTACTACCGATAAACAAAGTCACAAAGAACCAGAGCAAAAAGAATCATCTAAAAAGAATACTCCTAGCTCAAATTATAGGCAATCTAGTGATTTGAGAAAATTCATGAAAATTCAACTTCAAACTTTCAAATATAGTCAAACTTGATATCTACAGAAACTTCATAAAATTTCTAATCTAATGCAAAAAGAATCAAATTAAAATACAAAAAATCCTATTTGATATGAATTTTCTAAAAAGTAGAGTAGGTGTTGGGCCGAAAAGTACTTTTTGGCCAACGGTTGGCCGAAAAGTCCTTTTTGGCCAACATTAGCGAAAAAGTCCTCTTCGCCAATGTAAGGTCGAAAGTCCTTTTCGCCAACAGGGAGGCCGACGGGGTGATACTTTTGATTTTTCTCCATCCGGGTGTATAGTTTCTGAATTTGCTATAAAAATCATCATAGTTTCAAAAAAAATCATAATACAAGATGTGAATATAAATAATTTTTGTTTCACTTACATGCATGTATGATCGCAACTCCGCCGGTGTCGGCTGCTGTCCCTCTGGGATGGGGCACGGCGGAGTAATCGTAGCAGGATGCAGCAGTGGATCACGAGGAGGAAGGAGGGCTGAAGATGGCCTCTCTCTTGTTTGTGTCCTTTTTGCTTTAGGTGGTTGTGGAGGTATTGCGATCCTGGTCTTGGTTTGCTCTTTTGTTTTGTGAAATAATCCATCTACCTTATGCCTGTATAATTCGACTTGTAGCAAGAAGAAGAAGATCCAACGGTGGTAGTGTCGAGCACTCTCCTCCGTGTGTGTGTGTTTCATTGGATTTGTCTGAGATCCAGCTTCGGTTGCTTCGCTTTGGCATTGATGAGGCACACGGGATAACCTCCGAGTTACACGCGGGACTTGAGCTAACCCCTCCTCCATTGGCATAATTGGGAGTCTGTGGTGGATACAAAGAATCCACGGGGATTTCAGCGTCACCCAATTAGGTGCAAAGCAAACTTGTGCGGATAGGGCTATGACCCAGATCTTGGAAGTCTCCGTGTGTTTCGGGTGTCATCCATTTTTGGTCTGGAGCAGGTTGGTAATGATGTTGGTGCATTTGAGGTGTGACCCATTGAGGGGGTGGTGCAATGCGCAGGGCTTTGGATTGTGTACTTGCTGCTGGGAACTTCTAAGCTTCTTCATGCATCTCTCGTCTTGCTGACATAAAAGAAAAAAATGTCTATTAGCACACAAGTTATATCTGCCTATACCTTTGTAACTGAACTTAGCATTATTCACAGCCTGAACTTCTCATATAAAAGTGGTGTTCATGTACATATTTTTTCCCCTGGGAGAGCCATCACACTATGCACTGAGCTCAGCATCTGCCAATACTTTTGTGCCTGAAATGAGCACTCTTCACAGAATGAACGTCACATCCTGTTTAATTCTACAATATTTGATTACTTATATATATGTGAACTGAGCACTCTCCACAACCTGAACTTCTTGTTTTGCAAAGGGGAAATACTGTCTACAGTTAAAAAACCTGAACCTTCATGAGTTTGAATGGTTGGACTGCTAGTGCATACCAGCCTGACCTTCATGTGATATCACATGCATGTTATATTTTCCTTTTATTTTTTATGCACAGAACCAGATACATACCAACCTAAACTCTAGTACACTTACTAGTTGAACTTCACATGGCTTTTTCCACATGTGAATGTGAATGCAGGCAGATTTTATAGTGTTTGTAGCCTGGACTGAGGCTCACAAACTACGAGAACTTCACATGGTTGTAAGCAGGCAGATTTTAAAAAAGATTTTCTAGCCTGGACTGATGCTCACACACCACGTGAACTTCACATAGCTGTAAGCAAATAACAAACCAAAGGAAGGAAGAAGTTCAACCATACCCTGGCTAGAAGTTCGGCCAACCTTTTTCCAGCAGCTGATAGGCCACCTTGAGAACAATTCATCGTGGAAGTAGGAGAGGAATTCAGTGGAAATCCATGTCTTGCAGGGGGCGGGAAGTTCATCTGCACGAAGCAAGAAGGTCAGAGAAGGCAAGATTGAAGAAGAAGGAAAAATTGGGAGGAAGTTCATGTACTTTTGCCGCTGAATTTGAGGGCGCAGCTGATGCCGCCTCCGCGGAGGAGTTGCTCCATTGCTCACGCCGCTCGCCGTAGCTTGCGTCGGGGCCATCATCTGGTCTGCCAAGGCTTCGGGTGGTGATGATGGGATGAGGATGCGGCTTCTTGAAGTCCATGGAGGTTTCGCGCGCCCAGCGACGCTGCTCCTCGCGCGCCGTCTGCCGCTGCCGCTTCGCCCGCGCCGGTGGTCGCCAGGAGCTAGAGACGGACGGGAGGCGGCGGATCCGGCCGGCCAGGAGCTGGGGAAGGAGGGGAGGCAGCGGATCTAGCCGGCCAGGAGCTGGGGAAGGAAGGGAGGTGGCGGATCCGGCGAAGATCGGCGGCGAGGCGGGGGGAGGTCGGGTGATCGAGGGGAGGAGGGGGGCTGGGGCGGCTCGGGATCTGGATCGGATCAGGTGGATCCTGTCGGGGGGGCTCGGGATCCAGTGGATCCTGTCGGGTCGGCAGCAGTTCGGAAGTTCGGGATAGAGGCTGTTGTGATCCAAATAACTATTCTAATCCTGGGATTAGAATAGTGTTGTCTTATTCTGATAATATTATACAGCCGGTCTATTCTGATAATATTATCAGGATAACTATTCCGATAACACTTCCCCACTGCATGCTCAATGCGAGGGCACTGCACTTTCTTTAGCAAGAGCACTGCATTACAGAGACTAGTGAACTTCGTGTCGTAAAAAACTGTACGCAATGTTTTTTCGATACTGTTTTTGCTCTAGTTTTTAACCGTTTATCGGAACGAGGCGTATGATATACCGTTGGAAAGCTATGGATTAGGCGCAACTTCACCATGTTGAAAACTTTCGAGATTCCTCACGGTTTAAGAGCAGTTTTGAAAATGGTGCGGCCCATGACGAGTGGCAGCGAGCGTTTTTTCGTGTTTTTTTTCTAAAACGCTCGTCGGAATGAAGCAAACGATACACTGTTGGATAGATATCATTGAGGCGCACCTTTTTCATAACTATTATTTTCTATAATTCATTACAGTTTAAGAGCAGTTTCAAATTTACTAAATCGCGGAATACTGTTTTTCAAAAAAATTCAAATTTTCGGTACTTTTTCGCTCCAGTTTTCTAAAAGTTTGTCTAAACAAGGCGTGTAATATACCGTTGAAAAGCTATGGGCCAGGCGCAACTTTCATATGTTGAAATGTTTTTGAGATTCCTTATGGTTTTAAGTTGATTTTGAAAATCGTGCGGCGAACGACGAGTGGCAGCAGCCTCTTTTTGCGGAATTTTCACAAACCGCTGGTCGAAATGATTCAAATTATACGCCATCGGAAAGATATCGATGAGGCGCAACTTTTTCATGTAGAACACTTCCGCTAATTCCTTGTGGTTTAAGAGCAGTTTTGATTTTACAAAAATGCAGACACTCTGTTGTTTGCGATACCCAAATCGTCGTGTGCACTGCTTTAGACTGAAAACCGCACTGCATCTGACAGACTGAAAATTGCCATGCGTACGCGATGAACGAAGTGCACTGCTTGAGACAGATGAGTGCACTGCTTCAGACCGAAACCGCACTGCATCAAAACGGACTGAAAATCATCGTGTGTACGCGACAATGAAGTGCACTGCTTCAGACCAAAACCGCACTGCATCAGAAGGAGTGAAAATCATCGTGTGTACGCGAAAACGAAGTGCACTGCAACTCCCAATGCAATTTTAGATGCAATTTTACTTTCCTGTGCACTGCAATAAGGGAACCACAAACTTTTTAACAATGAATTACAATAACTATGAAAAATGTACTTCTTCAGTTCACCGAGCGCACTGCTTTTTACAAAGAAAAGATTCTACAAACGGAGTAAAACCCACAATGCAGTGTAAAAAAATTGGATCCCTTTCCTTTCTTCTGTTCCCCATCACACACGAAATGCACTGAACTGCACGCAAATGACACAACGAGGTGCTTGCCCTGCCGAACCGCAGGCACTCGCTGGACGTCGTCACTCATGGGGTCGCTCGAACAGCCTTGTATCAGCCAATGAGCTGCACCTCGAACACGAGTGAGCTGCAGGAGAAACAACTCGCCCTTTGTGCTCCACGGCAGAGTGAGACAGAGAGGTGGATGGGGCTGCTGGATCTAGCACCAGTAGGTCGATGGCGGCGGTTTCAGTAGGGGCTCGCACATCCGGCAAGCGGTTGTTGATGCCCGGTGCTCTCGTGTACTGCAAAATAGATGGTGCGCACTGCAAAAGAGTGAGAGGGAGGAGCTGGACTCCGTGAATCCAGAGCCCATCGTCACCGTCTTCAAAGGAAGCTCTCATGGCGTGTGGTTGGGTGGCCGTCGACCCCTACCTGACGATCGACCATGAGGCCTTGCCGCCATGGAGCTGCTTTCGGTCATGGCTGCCGAGACGGGATGTGGCGCCCAGTGGTCCGGGAGGCGAGGAGGCGGCGTGTCTTGGGAGAATGAGGATTCCGGCGCGGTTGCGATGCTGTAGGATCGAAAGTATGTCTAGAGGGGGGTGATTAGACTACTTGACCAAATAAAATCTAGCCTTTTCCCAATTTTAGTTCTTGGCAGATTTTAGCAACTTTGGAAAAGTCAAGCAATCTTAACACAATTCAACCAAGCATGCAAAGAGTATATGAGCAGCGGAATGTAAAGCATGCAACTTGCAAGAATGTAAAGGGAAGGGTTTGGAGGATTCAAATGCAATAGGAGACACGGATGTTTTTGTCGTGGTTCAGATAGGTGGTGCTATCGTACATCCACGTTGATGGAGACTTCAACCCACGAAGGGTAACAGTTGCGCGAGTCCACGGAGGGCTCCACCCACGAAGGGTCCATGAAGAAGCAACCTTGTCTATCCCACCATGGCCGTCGCCCACGAAGGACTTGCCTCACTAGCGGTAGATCTTCACGAAGTAGGCGATCTCCTTGCCCTTACAAACTCCTTGGTTCAACTCCACAATCTTGTCGGAGGCTCCCAAGTGACACCTAGCCAATCTAGGAGACACCACTCTCCAAGAAGTAACAAATGGTGTGTTGATGATGAACTCCTTGCTCTTGTGCTTCAAATGATAATCTCCCCAACACTCAACTCTCTCTCACAGGATATGGATTTGGTGGAAAGAAGATTTGAGTGGAAAGCAACTTGGGGAAGGCTAGAGATCAAGATTTATGTGGTAGGAATGGAATATTTTGACCTCAACACAAGTGTAGGTGGTTCTCTCTCGAGAAAATATGAGTTGGAAGTGTAGGTTCGTTCGATGGCTCTCTCTGAATGAAGAGGAGGTGGAGGGATATATATAGACTCCACACAAAATCTAACCGTTACACACAACTTGCCAAACTCGGTGGGACCGAATTAATAAACTCGGTCGGACCGATTCAGCAAATCTAGTGATCATTAGGATTTTCGATGGGACCGACATGCAACTCGGTAGGACCGATATGGTTAGGGTTAGGGCATAACGTAATCTCGGTGAGACTGATTACACAAACTTCGGTGAGACCGATTTTGGTAATAAGCTAACCAGAGAGTTGGTCGTAAACTTCGGTGGGACCGATTAAGCTCTTTTCGGTGAGACCGAAATGTTACGAAAGGAAACAAAGAGTTTACATTGCAATCTTGGAAGGACAGATCGCTCATCTCGGTGTGACCAAACGCGTTCTGAAGGGAAATAGAGAATTTCAATCCCATCTCTGTGAGACCGAGATCCCTATCGGTGAGACCAATTTGCCTAGGGTTTGTGGCGGTGGCTATGACATCTGAACTCGGTGGTGCCGGATGGAAAGAATCGGTGGGGCCGAGTTTGACTTTTGGTTTAGGTCAAAGGTGGATGTGATAAAGTAGTTGAGGGCTTTGGAGCATATCACTAAGCATTTTGAGCAAGAACCTCATTAAGCAACACCTCATCCCTCCTTGATAGTATTGGCTTTTCCTATAGACTCAATGTGATCTTGGATCACTAAAATAGAAAATGTTGAGTCTTGAGCTTTGACCTTGAGCCAGTCCTTTTGTCCTTAGCATTTTGAGGGGTCAACATTTCTCATCCATGCCATGCCAATCATTGAGCTTTCCTGAAATATTAATCTTGAAATAGCATTAGCTCAATGAGCTATATGTTTTTAGGAATTACCAAAACCATCTTGGGATAGTTGCACTTTCAATCTCCCCCTTTTTGGTAATTGATGGCAACATATAGATCAAAGCTTCGACAAAAGAGTGAAAAAGATTGTCGCTTTGAGAAGTATGTGAAAAGCAAGAGCTCCCCCTAAGTTTGTGCATAGTTTAAGATTTGCTTTGGACTGCAAATGCACAATGAGTTAGGATCATGGGCTACTCTTCCATGTCATATACATCTTGGTGGAGCGCTCAAAATGAGAATAATTAAATACATGCACTCATCACCAAGCAAAGTGAATGATCATATGGGAATATAAGAGGATAATGATATCCAACAAGCATTAAGGTAGCATATGATCAAACACATGATCATCCAAGTATCACACAAAGGCATAAAGTATCTCAAACAGGCAAATAACAAAGTTCAACCACCAAAGAGAGAACAAAAAGCAACACTCTCTCTCGAAGCCTATGATCTATACATTTTCTCCCCCTTTGGCAACAAGTTACCAAAAAGTTCATAAAAAAACATAGTGCTAGATCGACTCTCAGGCTTGGTCTTCAGGTGGTGGTGTAGATAAGACTCCAAGAACAAAGGCATCAGTTGATGTAGATGGAGCTGGTGGAGTGGGTGCTGGAGCTGGTGGCACTGAAGCTGTAGCTGGTGCAGATGTAGTTGCTCTGGTGTCTGTGACTGGCATTGCAGCAGAACTCTATGCTCTGGGCACTCTAGCAAAAGCATCAGTGGTAGTCTTGCCCTTCTTCTCCTGCACTTCATCTGGAAGTTGCTCAACAACTGACAGTATCTCAGTCACCTTCACATCTAAATCATAGAACTTCTGCTCCATGATCCTCTCTGAGCTCTCCTAGTTTTGATTCAGGGTAGCCAATCCCTTCTCAATCCTTAGAGTGGAGGCAATCAAGTAGCCAAGCTGATCTTGCTTACTCTTCAGAAGATACTGAGATGCCTCGTCCATGGTTGGCATCTTTGCAGCTTTTTCAGTCCTTGCCTTTTTCCTCTTTGCTTGTGCTTGCACAGAAGATGGTTCATCTTCATCCATGACCACAGTGTTGTCCTCAAAGTCTGGGTAGATGGGCATATGTTCCTTGTCCAAGAGATATGTGCCAGTGCCCATCTTGGAGTTGATCAGCTCCGGATCGTGGGGCATACCCACAACTTCTCTTATGATCTGCAGTTGTTCTCTTAATGGTTTCCAAAATTAGGCTCATGACTTTGAACTTCATGGGACATCAAATATGTGCAGCAAGTTGATGGGATGTCCTCTGATCATTCTGTGATCCCCGATTTTGGCAATAGAGTGTGCATGAGGATCCAGTTGATTGTAGGCGGACTGACAGAAATGTTTCACCGAACCAAATTGGTGAGTCTCAAGATCTGCATCAGAATCTCCTTGTACATGCTAGCCATGGAGTTGTGATCCTTCTTATTCTTGGCATAGACATCCAAGTCATCTTCTTGTTCTTCTGGGGCATGGATCAACTGAGCCCATTCTTCAACTGTTGACTGGTACCTAGTACCTTCAAACATCCAAACTATTCTTCCATCTGGGTAGAAATGAGTTGTGGATAGAACTGCATACTAAGCTCATCATTCCACTTTGTGAGCTTCTGAGCCACAAACTTATCAACTCCACATGCCTTGAAACTATCATAGACTGCAGGATAGTGTTCTTCATTTTCCTTGATGTACTCCCAGTCAACCCATCTCATGTCACACACTATGGGCTTCTTGTCAAGCAGAATTGTCTCATAGAAGTCATGTTGTTCCTTGGTGTGAAATCTATAGTCGACAGCAGTCCTTCTCCTGTAGCATATGGAGCAGACTCTCTCCATAGTCTCAATCCACGAGTCCTTCCCGATCTTCATGTTCTCGCCTCTTGAATGAGCATCATTGTGATCTGGAATTTTGGGCTTCAACTTTCTCAAGACATGTGACTCATCATCTTCTTCTATAACAGCTTCAGGTACTGGGGCCTTGTTCTTCTCTGCAGCTGGGTGTTTCTGGTACTCCTCTTGGGTGCAGTTTTGGGTTTGGAGCAACTGCCTTGGGAGCTTCTTTGGGCTTAGATGGAGCAGCCCCTGACCTTATAGCATCTCCCATGAGCTTATGGGCTTTAGGTGCTGGTGCAACAACCTCTTCCTCTTCCTCTTCCATCATTGAGGGCTTCCCAATTACTCTGGCAGTGGTCTTCTTGATCCTCTCTTTCCTCTTCTTGCCCTCTCCAATTTCCTCAGCAGCAGATTTTGAGGCTTCAACAGTTGATGCTCTGGCTTTGGACATAGGAACTCTCCTTGCTGCCATTTTTGTTTTCAGACCTGGCTTTAGTGGAGCTGTTGTGCTAGCTTCTTTCTTTAGCACTTTCTTCCTTGAGGTTGCCTCTTCCTCATCAGCCACATAGTCCTCATCCTCGATTCGAGGTTCTCTTCTTCTGCCCTGGTGGCTGCCTTAGGCAAGTTGCTTGGAGTGCTCCTGCTGCCTTCATCATAGCTGCTAGAGGGAATAGTACCCTCACTCATTTGAACTTGCTCCTCAGACTTGTTCTGACTATCACTCTGATCTAACATGATGCAAACAACGACGGTGACTCGTGAATAGATATAGATGAGATAGAATGGATGAGCATCACAAAGTATAGAGGTCTTTGCAAAAGAGTGAGTCAAAACTTAGTTTTAGGTTTTCACAGAAAGCATTCGGATCAACCGATTTGAAAACTCGGTGATACCAAGCAGCTTTGGAACCTAAACCGTGAACTCGGTCGACCGAGTCACGAGTTCGATGCACCGAGACTGCTAGGGTTTCACAATGACATGAACTCGGTCACACCGATTTGCAATTCTCGTTCAGATGAGAACCACATGTGCAATGGCCTTAGCCAAATCGGTGGAACCGATTTCAACAACTCGGTTGGTCGAGATGGTTTGGTAGAAACCTAACCCTAAATTTTAATCCACAACTAAACTACGGAGTGATTTACGTTGGATAGAGTGATCTCAATCATGGTAAAAGAATCGGTGTGATATTAGCACAAAGATCAAGTCCATACCCTAAGTGTGGCGATGGACCTGCTACTGGCTGACAGCAAGGAGGCGATTTCCATTGATGGCCGAGACCAGCGGCAGGAGGCAGCTGGCGATGAGGAGGACGATCCGGAGACCCAGAGAGGCAGAGCAGGCTGGCTGGCGAGAGGTTCGAGAAATTTCAAATTTTGGCCTGGTATATATATATATATATATATATATATATATATATATATATATATATATATATATATATATATATATATATATATATATATATATATCCTGACTCGGTGTGACCGAGTGGAACAACTCGGTGGCACCGAGATGCATAACTGCAAGTAGTTACTGCAAATCGGTGTGACCAAAAAGTTCAAATCGGTTGCACCGAGATTGAAAACCTAGATCGACTTAGTGATCTCGGTATGACCGAAATGGATGAATCGGTCAGACCGAAACGCACAAAGAAGTTTTGGAAGTTTAAGTCTATGACGAATCGGGGACTCCGAGTGCTCCTCACACAGAGTAGTTCGAATCTGACTTGATCAAACTTTGTGATGTAGCATGAATAGAGTTTGAGAGGAGAAAAGCATAGATAGCTAGAGAAGGTTCTTATGCATTCTTGTCCATCCACTTGGCAAAAGAAAAGGAACCAAACAATCAAAACAACAAGTGGATGTCCTCGAATGAGTAAATTATGCAACCAACATGGTCACACAATAAAATGGCAAATGAAACATGTGGCAAAGCATGCACATCCAATTCTAGCATCTATCAAGCAAATGGCGATGACTAGGTCATCTATATATGAGTATATGGACTTAGGAGTCAAATGAGAACATTTGATCATAGGTCATACTCATCGTTTAAGCACAAGTAGGGTTACCGCTTTTACATAAAGCGTTGTTGTGTTCACACCATTAGAGTTGCTTTAGCTCAATTTTTAGAGTAAAGCTCCCCCTAGATGTGAGATCCCCCTAAGAGGGATGACCTAACCTTGGTTTTGTCGATGATGACTTCATGTAGGTGTTGAAGATGTGGATGCTCAATGTTGTTGTAGATCTTTTGGAGCAATCCTTTGGAGTGAGTTGCACTTTCAATACCTACACGGGTTAGTCCCACAAGGAACAAACAAGGATATCCATAGACATAGAGTGATGCACACACAAGAAGATGTGTATGAAAGCATTAGGTTACCTTGTCCCTTGTCTTACCAACAAGAGGGTTTGTGACTCCTTGAACTAGTGCAAGATGTGGAAGTTGATTGCACTTGTCCTTGCCAAAATGATAAGAGTGAAGTATGTTGGCGGAGTCACCCTCAAGAACTCTCTAGTTATTCTTCTTCGGGATCCACACCATCTTGATGGGCATCCTTGGGGTTGCAGTTGTACTTGATGAAGTAGAGCTTGATGTAGTCTTGGGAACCCACTTAACCAAGGCCTTAGGTGCTTCTTCAAATGCATCAATCTCCTCTTAAAGCTTATCCTTGCCTTTTTGCTTGTGGCCTTGTGGTGGAACATCATCTTGAGATTGTGTCCCTTTGAAAGGAGTAGGATCATACTTCTCTTGTTGAGAACAAACTTTGTCTTGGGGTATTGATCTTCTTCCCTCCACTCCATTGGCATTGAACATTCGTTCAAAACCAACACCTTAGTTCTTCGGTGCCTTCCTTGCTTGCATACAATTTCCTCGAATTGCTTACTCCCGCAAGGCTCTTGTAAACACCTTTCTCTATAATTCCTTCAATAAGCTATTTTCTTGCTCAAGTGTAACTTGGCTAAGAGAATCATTAGTGGAATCAAGAGAACTACTAGAAGCAACAACATTGGATTTAGCATGATTATTGTTACTACTAGAGGAAGAATCTTTCTTGTTCTTGTTACTAGACTTGACTTGAGGCATGTAAGTGGGTAAGAGTAAACGCTTGGCAATGTAAGAAGAACTTTTCTTGCGAAGATCATCATTGATTGCCTTTAAGAACTCATGCTCTTGCTCGAGGTTGAGCTTTTCAAAGCGTAATTTCTCATGAGTCCTTAAAAGTTCTCGATGATCTCCTAAGATAGTTTCATGAGCTAACTTAAGAGTGTTTAGTTCCTTACTTAGAAACTCAATCTTCTCCTTATCATTGTCATTCGTTTTATCTTGATTAGCATGATTAATTGATGTTTCATCATAGTATTCATCACTAGAGTTATCAACAAGTAAATCATCATCACCTAACAAGTCATCTTCATCACTATTGAAATCAACATACTCCAGGTGTGATACCTTTGGGCCTTTAGCCATGAAGCATCTTCAAATTCCTTCATTTGGTGAATCAAATATGTCGTAGGAGTTGGTTGACACAAGTGTTAGACCGGAAATACCTTCATCTTGAGTATATTCGGAGTTGGAGTGATAACTTCTTTCAGAGTGATTGTCGGAGTCGGAGCCGGATACCCATTCACCAACATGAGCTTGATGTCTTCGTTTTGTATAGCTCCTTGATGATTTGTCCTTCCTTTCTGAATCCTTGCTTCTCCGAGAGGGTCTTCGTTCATAACGATCATCGCTACTCCTTCTCTCTCGTGATGGTGATTCTTCTCTTCTACTTCTTCTTTTTGGAGAATCTTCTCTTCTTTTGTAGGGGGCCGTGCACTCGTTTGAGTAATGTCCGGGTCTTCGACAATTGTAGCAATTTTGCTCTCGACTAGAAGATCTTTTGTATTTGTAGGACCTTGACTTGGAACATCTCTCTTTGCTACTACTCTTGTAGAACTTGTTGAAGTTCTTCACCATTAGGCTCAATTCTTCATTGAAGGTTTGTTTCTCACTTGATGATGTAGGAGCTTCACATGAGGCTTTGTAAGCACCACTTGACTTTTTATGGAGCTCCTCCTTATCCTTGAGTAACATCTCATGAGCAAAAATTCTTCCAATGACTTCCGTTGGCTTGAGATCTTTGTAATTGGGCATCATTTGGATCAATGTGCACACGGTATCATATTTTCCATCCAAGGCTCTTAGAATCTTCTTGATGATGAATCTGTTGGTCATCTCTTCACTCCCTAAGCCGGCAATCTCATTTGTGATGAGAGCAAGCCTAGAGTACATTTCAGCGACACCTTCACCATCCTTCATTTTGAACTTGTCAAACTGACTTTGAAGCACATCCAACTTGGATTCCTTGACGGAGTCGGTACCTTCATGCATATCAATCAAAGTATCCTAAAATTCCTTTGTGTTCTCAAAACGGCTTATTTTGTTGAATTCTTCGGGGCACAGTCCGTTGAAGAGGATATCACAAGCTTGAGCATTGTATTGCAACATCTTCAACTCTTCCGCGGTAGCTTCACGGTTCGGTTCTCTCCCATCAAAGAATTCACCTTGCAAGCCAATACACACAATAGCCCAAACGGCGGGGTTATGTCCAAGAATATGCATTTTCATCTTATGCTTCAAACTAGCAAAATTAGTACCATCAAAGTAAGGACCTCTACGGTGGTAATTTCCCTCGCTAGACGCCATACTCTCCTAGGTTGTGAAACCAAGGCTATGACCACCAAAATCTATGGAAATCAAAGAAGATGAAGACCAAAGCTCTGATACCACTTGTAGGATCGAAAGTATGTCTAGGGGGGATGATTAGACTACTTGACCAAATAAAATCTAGCCTTTTCCCAATTTTAGTTCTTGGCAGATTTTAGCAACTTTGGACAAGTCAAGCAATCTTAACACAATTCAAGCAAGCATGCAAAGAGTATATGAGCAGCGGAAAGTAAAGCATGCAACTTGCAAGAATGTAAAGGGAAGGGTTTGGAGGATTCAAACGCGAATAGGAGACACGGATGTTCTTGTCGTGGTTCCGATAGGTGGTGCTATCGTACATCCACGTTGATGGAGACTTCAACCCACGAAGGGTAACGGTTGCGCGAGTCCACGGAGGGCTCCACCCACGAAGGGTCCACGAAGAAGCAACCTTGTCTATCCCACCATGGCCATCGCCCACAAAGGACTTGCCACACTAGCGGTAGATCTTCACGAAGTAGGCGATCTCCTTGCCCTTACAAACTCCTTGGTTCAACTCCACAATCTTGTCGGAGGCTCCCAAGTGACACCTAGCCAATCTAGGAGACACCACTCTCCAAGAAGTAACAAATGGTGTGTTGATGATGAAATCCTTGCTCTTGTGCTTCAAATGATAATCTCCCCAACACTCAACTCTCTCTCATAGGATATGGATTTGGTGGAAAGAAGATTAGAGTGGAAAGCAACTTGGGGAAGGCTAGAGATCAAGATTTATGTGGTAGGAATGGAATATCTTGACCTCAACACAAGTGTAGGTGGTTCTCTCTCGGAAAATATGAGTTGGAAGTGTAGGTTAGATTCGATGGCTCTCTATGAATGAAGAGGAGGTGGAGGGGTATATATAGGCTCCACACAAAATCTAACCATTACACACAACTTGCCAAACTCGGTGGGACCGAATTAATAAACTCGGTCGGACCGATTCAGCAAATCTAGTGACCGTTAGGATTTTGATTGGGACCGACATGCAACTCGGTAGGACCGATATGGTTAGGGTTAGGGCATAACGTAATCTCGTTGAGACCGATTACACAAACTCGGTGAGACCGACTTTGGTAATAAGCTAACCAGAGAGTTGGTCAGGTAAACTCGGTGTGACCGATTCGCTCTTTTCGGTGAGACCAAAATGTTACGAAAGGGAAATAGAGAGTTTACATTGCAATCTCGGTGGGACCGATCGCTCATCTCGGTGTGACTGAAAAGTCATGAAGGGAAACAAAGAGATTACAATCCCATCTCGGTGAGACCGAGATCCGTTTATGTGAAGGCTATGACATCCGAACTCGGTGGCGCGGATGGAAATAATCGGTGGGGCGAGTTTGACTTTTGGTTTAGGTCAAAGGTGGATGTGAGAAAGTAGTTTAGGGCTTTGGAGCATATCACTAAGCATTTTGAGCAAGAACCTCATTAAGCAACACCTCATCCCTCCTTGATAGTATTGGCTTTTCCTATAGACTCAATGTGATCTTGGATCACTAAAATAGAAAATGTTGAGTCTTGAGCTCTGACCTTGAGCCAATCCTTTTGTCCTTAGCATTTTGAGGGGTCCACTTTTCTCATCCATGCCATGCCAATCATTGAGCTTTCCTGAAATATTAATCTTGAAATAGCATTAGCTCAATG
This sequence comes from Aegilops longissima, assembly GCA_021605205.1. NCBI lineage: Eukaryota > Viridiplantae > Streptophyta > Magnoliopsida > Poales > Poaceae > Aegilops > Aegilops longissima. Next base: position 41,674 of record JAHIAM010002507.1, on the reverse strand, counting down.
AGCTATATGTTGTTAGGAATTACCAAAACCACCTAGGGATAGTTGCACTTTCAGATGCCAATGGGGACGGGCGCGGCGCAGCTTGGCCGGAGGAGTCGCGCGCCAGAGAAGGTGGGGAGGGTGGGGCAACGGCCTGGGGCGGGACGGACGGCGCCGAATAAGGTGGGGAGGGTTGGGGCGGCGGCTAGGGTGGGCCATGGCGCGCCGGAGAAGGTGGGGATGGTGGGGCGACGGCCTGGGGTGGGACAGACAACACCAGAGAAGGTGGAGAGGTTTGGGGCGGCGGCTCGGGTGGGCCATGGCGCGCCGGAGAAGGTGGGGAGGGTGGGGCGGCAGAAGGTGCGTTCCGGTGGAGAGAGAGGGGAACGAGAGGTGGGGGTTTGGATCGGCGCAGGAGGGAGATTGGTGTCGTGCGGGAGGTGGGGTTGGGAGTGGTTGGTTACTGTTTGGATCGGGGTGTTATCGAATAAGGCTTAGGTGTTATTAGAATAAGGTCTTAAGGGTGTTATCATAGTAGACCCACCTATATATATATATATATATATATATATATATATATATATATATATATATATATATATATATATATATATATATATATATATATAAACACTATTCTGATCACGGGATGAGAATAATATTCTGATCACAACCTGACCTGCCCGCTAGTACTATGTTGAACTTCCCTCTGAACTAGGTTGAACTTCCGCCAACATAGCCCAAACAGGCCTTGCGATATACCGTTGGAAAGCTATGGACACCAGTATCATCACCCAACTTAAAATTTGGACAAAATGTAAGCGGTTTAAGAGCAGTTTTGAAAACTTATTTTTCTTCACATAAGAAACGTGAATCGTATTTTCGATCGCATTTCTAAACCGTGTGTCAGAATGAGGCAAATAATATGGCATTGGAAAGCTGCTACAAAAGCGCTCCTTCCACATGTTGAAAGTTTTCTCTAATTCCCTATGGTTAAAGAGTAATTTGGAAAAAAGTTAAAATTTCGCAAACCGAACAGACGAGTTCGTATTTTCGATGTCATTTCTAGACGGCTAATCCAACTGAGACAAATGATATGGCATTGGAAAGCTTATGAAAATGCGCCACTTTTCGATGTTGAAAGGTTTTTATAATTTTGAACGGTTTAAGAGTAATTTAGAAAGCAGTGCGAGTCTGCCGAGTTCGTATTTTCGAGCTCATTTTTTAACTGTGCGTCCGAATGCAGCAAATGACATGGCGTTTAAAAGCATGATCAAATGAGAAACTTTTTGATATGTATTGTTTCGCCCAATTATTTATGGTTTTAAGTCAATTTTGAAAATGGCAAAAAACGTATTTTTGCCGTAATTTCTACAAACTTTATCGGAATGGGGCAAATAATATACCGTTAAAAATCTACAGAAAATGCAAAACTTTTTCATGTTGACGGTTTCTTCTGATTCCTAGCCGTTCTCAAGTAATTTAGAAAAATGCCGAGATCATTCGTTCTGCCTTTATCGCGAAACAGATTCATCGAAAATGCACCGCGTGAAGAACTTGAACTTCTCGGCGTGTGTACTTGAACTTCACTCTATTTTTCACGTGCTTTCTTTGCTCGTAGATCTCCATCCATTGTTAAATCGCTCTCCATCCACTCACCGAATTTAGCAAGTGATATACCGATGGAAAGCTGATGTAAAGACGCAACTTTCCCGTGTTGATCATTTTTTCATACTCGCGACGATTTTAAAAGTTTTACATCTGAAATTTATTCAGTGTAGTAGTTGAACTTCCTGTTGTTTTCACATTGAACTTCTGTGACGTATTTTCATTTGTAATTTTCTCATACATTTGTTAATGTTATACAAATGATATTCCTTTTAATACAAACATCTCTCACAATATTTTTTTAACTTTGTCCAACCGAGTACTTGAACTTATAACAACAAAAAACTAGACCTTGCCTTTTAATTCATTTTTCTCATATTAAACACACACCATGTAGTACATGAACTTTCTCAATTTTATAATTTGAATTTTTATTTTCTTTTTGAAATCAAATGCTCCCAAATAATAACTGAACTTCTTCGTGGATTGAGAGAATTATTTTAAAACACAAAAAAACAATTTCTTTTTTGTGTTTTCGGACATGGAAATACAAGGTGAACCTCTCTCGCGAGAATTTTTGAACTTCCCCGGACAGAGCACTTGAACTTCTCTGAACAAACCTTTTAAGCTTTTATTTCTTTGTACGTTTATTCTCATCTGAAATGCATTCCTTGCAGTACTTGAACTTATCGTTGTTTTCACTATGAACTTCTGTCACATTTTGTATATACGTCGAATTACACAAAATTAAAGGTCGAAGCGTCATTTCTTGCCATTTTAAAACATGTAATTGGAGGTCGAGCGTCGCACAATATAAATTCTGAATCGTGCGGAGATGCCGTGAACTTCTTGCAACAAATCTGAGTTTTTATATACTTGAACTTCGTGTTATTTCAAATTGAACTTCTTAGTCTTATTCTTAGAAAAATATGTTTTAAATAAGCATCAAACATTTTTAATTGAACCTCATACTTTTATTTTTCCTATAAATGGAAAGAATTTGAGTTTTCCGTAAATAATCAAACTACTCCTTTTTTAATTTGAACTTCTTTAATTTTATTCTTTAGTAAAGAAGAAAACCTATGTTTTTCATAAATATTGAACTTCTCTTATTTTATAATTTGGACTTATTGGTTTATTTCTTTTTAGCATCAAAATATCCTAGTTTGTCATAAATATTGGAACCCCTCCACATTCTTTTTCTAATTAAATTTTCTAAACTTTTTGTTGTTATTTTAATTTGAGCTTCCGTTGTGGAAACTTGTTGAATAAGAGGAACTTTTTTATTTTTCCCTGTCCGTGCACTTGAACTTCGAGCAACAAAATTTTTGGACTTCGCCTTTTTACTCCTATTTTCTCATATAAACACACACCATGCAGTATGTGAACTTCCGTCTGTTGTCAATTTGAACTTCTCTCTAATTCAATTTAGTAACGAAAAAAATCTGAGTTTTTTATAGACATCGAACCGGTCTAACTTTTGTTTTCAACTTCTTTGTGTGCTTTTTAGAAATGTGAAACATGGAGTTTTGCTAGAAACATTGTACTTCTTCTTTATTTCAAATAGACCTTATCGTTATTATTCTTACGTAACAAAAAAACTGAGTTTTTAAATAAATATCAAACGCTCTCTTTTTAAAAGTTGAACTTCTTAGGTTTTATTATTCAAGAAAGAGAAAACTGAGTTTTAATATGCATTGAACTACTCTGTTTTGAAAATCGAACTTTAATGGTTTTAATCTTTAGTATTGGGGAAAATCTAAGATTTTTATAAACATCAAACAACTTTATTTTTAATTAGGACATTTCTTTGTTATTCATTTGTATAGGGAAAGTCCTTGTTATGTAATAAATCAAACGACTCACTTTTTAAAATTAGAACTTCCAGATCTTAAAAAATAGGGCAAATCTATGTTTTACAAACTTTTAAACTGCTTGGTTTTAAGTTTGACCTTCTTGGTTTGGAATAAACATTTTCAACTTCTATGTTATTTAAATTTGAACTTCTCCAATTTTTAGTAAAATGTAGAGACACCATTTTATAAACTTTTTGAAAATGCACAAAATGACATTGGTTTTTTGTTTTTTAACATGTAAATCTGAGGTTTTAATAAACTTGAACTTATGTGCTACTTTAATTTGAACTTCATATTAAAAAAGTCAAGTAGAGAGTTCTTTTTATTTTTAAAGAAACATCAAATTTGACAGATTTTTAATTTGAACTTCATGATTGATTCTTTAATAACAAGGGATATCTGAGTTTTCTAATAACGGTCAAAACATATTTTCTTTAATAGAACCACTTCATTATTTTAGTTTGAACTTCTAGCTTTTCTAAAAGCATGGAAAAGCTATTTTAAATGCTTATAGTTGTTCCTTTATTTTGAATTTGAACTTTTTTATTCTTTAATGTGAGCAAAAATGTGAGTTTTTATATACTTCAATTTCTTTGTTATTTAAATTTGAGTTTCTTACTGTTACTCTTAGAAAAGAAATTAATTGATTTATAAATAATTTGCGCTTTTTTGTGCCTTAGCATCAATATATTTTGAATAGAACCACACATTCCCCCCCCCCAAAAAAAGAATAGAACCACAGACACACCGGAGCATGCATGCAACACACACGCGCACACACACACACACACCGGAGCGCACATAAATGAAAAAAAATACAAAGCGCACACATGAGCTCGCAACACACATGAGAACACACGAACCCCCACACTGTGAGCGCGCACACACAGGAGACATCACAATCAGCATGCACGCACCAAACACACTAATCTTTTTAGTAATATAAAATACTAGTACTTCATAACGCTCTTTCTTGAATTTGAACTTTCATGAAACTCTTCTTTTTAAACTTCTCAGTATCATCATATAACCTTGATGCCAGCATGTTCGACTGAATGAACATTCAGTTATCTGCACTCTGAAGCCTGAAGTTTACTACTCTATTTTCTAGACCAACCTCTGTCATTCGATTATCTGAACTCTAGCAAAAGCTATTTAACTGCGTTCCAACTTGCAAATGAGGAAGCAAGCACTTCATGTAGCAGTAGCAGGGAGGCAAAGCTTCATGGTCTGTTACAGGATTTGCCACACGACATGGGGCCAAGTTGGAACAAAAATGGAGCAGGTACACAAACTGGACGGGGGGAACATTACGGCTGAACTTCACACTTCCAAATCACTTAGAGAACAATACAGAACTGGGAAGGGTGGACGAATTGGAGTTTTGATTTGGACACATTTTCAGGACAGGGGAAGGAACCAACTGGAGACATCAAACGAGGTCACCTGCCACAAGCATGATGCCTTGAAGCGGAGCAAGTTGCGAGGTGCGGCGCGCGCTCACATAGGCGAAGTTGGACGGCCTGAGACGATGAAGTTGGACGGCCTGGATGCTATGGCGCCGGCTGCAGGTTGTGGCGCCGGGGCAAGAAATCCAGCGATCTCACGGCCCCTACCATGGCGTCTATCACACGTAGAGGAAGACGGAAGGAGATGGGGGAGTCCAGCGCTCGGTGGCTGGGGCAGGGCCGTGGCCAGGAGTGGTGGAGGGGACCACAAAAGGCCGGTAGGTGGTGCTGTGGCCCACGCTGGTGGGTGTTACCGTCGTCTTGCAGCAACGTGAAGCGATAAGCTGGGATTTGGAGAGGAGTTGCGGCGGCGTTTCTGGTTGGTGGCGGAGGTGTGTCGCGGCGGCGCGCGATGGCTGGGTCTCGCCGGCGGCCAAAGCTCGTCCGCAGTTGTGGCCGCGCCGGATGGATGGTGGCGACGGCGAGCGGGGTTGAGGGAGTCCTGGATTAGGGGGTGTCCGGATAGCCGGACTACCATCATCAGCCGAACTATCATTGGCCGGACTATCATCATCGACCGGACTCCAAGACTATGAAGATACAAGATTGAAGACTTCTCCCGTGTCCGGATGGGACTTTCCTTGGCGTGGAAGGCAAGCTTGGCGATCTGGATATGTAGATCTCCTACCATTGTAACCGACTCTATGTAACCCTAGCCCTCTCCGGTGTCTATATAAACCGGATGGCTCTAGTCCGTAGGACTATCATCACAACAACCCTTACAATCATACCATAGGCTAGCTTCTAGGGTTTAGCCTCCTTGATCTCGTGGTAGATCCACTCTTGTAAATATCCACAATATCAATATCAATCGAGCAGGGCGTGGGGTTTTACCTCCATCAAGAGGGCCCGAACACAGGTAAAACATCGTGTCCCTTGTCTCCTGTTACCATCCTCCTAGGCGCTTGATTCGGGACCCCCTACCGAGATCCGCCGGTTTGACACCGACATTGGTGCTTTCATTGAGAGTTCCTCTGTGTCATCACCGATAGGCTTGATGGCCTCTTCAATCAACAACGGCAGATCTTGGGTGAGACTTTTCTCCCGGACAGATCTTCGTATTCGGCGGCCAGCTGCGGGCCAACTCGCAGCCATCTGGAGCAGATCGAGCTTCGCCCTGGCCGTCGAGTCGGGCTTGAAGCCTAAACTTCACGGCCGATATCCGCGGGGACTTGATCTTGATGGATCTAAGCCACAGCCGAGCGTGCAGCGCTATCACGATGGGCATGACCTAACTCTGCCGGACAGCACCTTGAGAGTCAGCTGCGTATCCACTCCGACCCATAGTCCGGAGCCGATCGCTCGGATCGAGGGCGGATGGCTGGACACCGCCTCGGGGCTGCAACTTCTCGGCGATGGAGTCGAATACTTACCTTGTCCCGCATAAAGCTCATGACTCGAGGTGCGGACTCTCTGCCGACTCCGAACCTCCTGCGCCCCCACCGAATCCGATTGGGCGCCGATCATGGAATTCACCGCTGCGGACATCTTTCAGCACTTCGCCCTTGGCGATATCATAAATTCATCAAGCATCTCGCTATCCGGAGAGCCTGGCGAACTACGGCCAGGATGGTTGAGATGCGGACGACGAAGAAATTCAGAGCCCACCCACCACCCACTTCAGCCACCGTCGATGATTTAACCGACGTACTCAACTCGACTCCGAAGACATCGACGGTATGGGCGACAATGCGGAGACTACCAAGAACCAAAGCCTACGAGACCTTTGGAAGAACACCTCGTCATCGACATATACATGGTGGACACCCCAAAGGAAGCGATACCGAGAAACAACGGGGCGGCGGAGGATAATCTCGCCGATAAAGAGCCAAAAGCGGCGGCGTGAAGCGCCGCCCTAAGTCCCCTCGATCAAAGCAGCCTTCCTAACGACCCAGCGATAGAGCAGGGCAAACCAGCGGACGACGAACAGGACGAGCGGATAATCAACCCCTTCACGGAGCAATCAACAGTCCGGAAACAACACCGAGCATAAGAACATACACAAAAACTCGTCGCCAATACAAGAAGTTTGAAGAAGGCGAAGGAAGCTCAAAACAGCGAAGACACGCTCGAATGAAGTGGAGCAAAGTATTCAAGACGGCGGACAAATATGGCAATGGCCATCAAACTAAGAAACTACCCGCGCAAGTTGTTGCAAGAATTTGACGAGGAAGCCATAGAGCCTTCACAGTCAAAAAATAAAGAGGCCGCCTGGCCATATAGACGGCCAGATGACAGGCCCAAAGCGACAAGCGGGGCTGCACACAAGCCGAATTATAATCACAGGAAAACGGACGGCCCAACTAGATCCATCTACGGGCCAAAAAGAGGACCCAGAAGTAACACACCACGACAGTGTTCAAGACAGCGGCACACCCAAATACAGGCGCCGCACACCCGCTATGTTTTACCGATGAGGTGCTGGATCATGAATTTCCAGCAGGGTTCAAACCCATAAACATAGAGGCATACAACGCACAATGAGACCGAGTCTGGATAGAAGATTACATACTACACATACACATGGCTAGAGGAGATGATCTCCACGCCATAAAATACCTACCCTCAAGCTCAAAGGGCCAGCTCGGCATTGGCTCAAAAGCCTCCCGAAAATACTATTGGAAGTTGGGAAGAGCTTGAGGGCGCGTTTAGAGCAAATTTTCAAGGGACTTATGTCCGCCCTCCGGATCTGAGACGATCTGAGTCATATAACCCAACAGCCCGGAGAGTCGGTAGCATAAATTCTAGAACAGGTTCCTTACCAAAAGAACCAAATAGTCATTGTCCGGACGCGAAGCCCTAGCAGCTTTTAAATACAACGTCAAGAGACGAATGGCTCGCCAGACACCTCGCCAAGAGAAGCCAAGAACAATGGCCGCTAACAAACCTCATGATGCGCTTTTGCGCGGAGAAGACAGTGGCTAGCAAGATGCAGCACCGATGACCCGAGTACATCCGAGATCGAGAGATGGAAGCGGACAGTCCACGCAGGAAAGACCAGCGCCGGAATAAAGAAAAAAAGCCCAAAGGCACGGCGGTCAACGCCGGATTCAAAAGCTCATGCGCCAAACAATACAACCACGGCCTCTTAAGGAGAACAGAGGCGAGCTATCAAATTTAAACAAAATTTTAGATCGGATATGTCAAATCCACATACCTCCGGAAGGCACGCAAACCATACCAACCGAAATTGTTGGGTTTTCAAACAGTCCGGCAGACTCAACGCCGGACACAAGAAACTCAATGTGCCAGCGAGGGCGATGACGAACCCCACCAGCAGAGCACCGGAAGTCAAAAGACTTTCCCACAAGAAGTCAAAACAGTAAACTTCGCTTCACGTGATAGTACGGAAAGCCAACACGGCACTTGCTAAGACAAGTGTCGCACGATCCACCCCAGTGGACCGAGATTGGACGTCAAAACAATCACTTTCGACCATCTGGATTAGTCCGAAGTATCGAGCGCAGGATAGACTGCCCTAATATTGGATCCCATAATAGGCGGACTGCAATTAACGCGGGTTTTGATGGACGGCGGCGATGACTTGAACCTGCTATTTCCGGACACAATCCGCAAGTTGGGATAGACCCTACTACAATTGGCATAGCCACACTTCCTTCAAAGGAGTGGCGCCAGGCCCTTCGCCAGTGCACAATTTCATTATTACTAGAAGTTGTGTCGGGGTCACTGACAACTTCCGACGAGAAAAGCTAACCTTTCATGTCGCCCCATTTACAAGTAGCTATCAAGCATCCTTTGGGGCGGGGAAGCTTTCGTCGCTTCAATACAATACCACATTACGCGTCTCTTCGCTTAAAATGCCCGTCCACGTGGCATCATTTCATTAAAAGGTCGCTTGAGACCCCGGACATGGCTGGACGAGTCCGGAATAAATAAGCTAGGGGCTACCTAGCCGCACATCCCTTCACAAGGGTTTGCACATATAAGCCATAATGAGCTAGCATAGGCTCAGCTTTCTTAATCTATATTTCAATTTTTATGCACTTTCTCGCATCGATTTCCTTTCCAACCAAGTTCTTCTCTTTTTACGGATGAACAGCGTGCACACCGTCGAGATCGGCACAACGGAGACACATGCTTGTGAGCGTGCGGTAGGGACCCGTTGCAAGGACTCTTTTCGGACTAAGACCCTCGTAAACCTTTCTTCTGTCTCTTGTTGCTATAATCCCTGGTTTATCATTATAACCAGAGTGGAGATGGCGTTTTGGCATCGGCGCGCCCGAAAGAACCTGCCGTACACAGGACACAAGGGGCTTAGGGCTTTGTTTTGCCGCTATTATAAAGACCGAACACCTTCGAGAGTGTTCGGCGTCTCGAGTTAGGCCTTATATGCATCAGCTCCGAATCATGTCTTTATCAAATGTTGGGTTTGCCCGGCTCCTGTGTTTTGCTGCCTTCGTTCCGTATCATCGGCTAACGCGCTCGGAGAACTCTGCGATTGTGCCCCGATTAATTTGGCGAGCACCTCGATGAAAAACCCAAACTGACTATCATGATACAGCGAGAGACTGGTCAACCACTCGATCGACCTTGGGAATGTTTAGGATTCCTCCACTTTGTGAAGGGCGTTTCGGCCAGGCACATCTGGCGCCCGAATTCGAGGCGCGGTGCCCCTGTGGGCTATGTCGTAGCCCCACCCTCGAACTCCATGGCTAAGTGAAAGTGATAAAGCATTATAGTCCGGTTGCCTCGTTTGCTCGCTACCACCTCCTTTACAGGATTGAAGCGTCGGATTAAGTGTGAAAACGCTATTTTTTACAAACACCCCGCACCTTGTGCGTGGGGGCTGAAGCCGACGACGCCATCTTTCGGGTTATACACACGTATACATGAGCGGCCACATAGGAGATATTCTATTACTTGAGCGCACAAGTATAAAAGGCGCTTACATCATAAATATCATTTTACATCATATAAACGTTCATTCGAACGTAACATTTTTTGAACACTGTGACTCTATTACACGAGCACCACGCAGTACTTCGCCAAAATAGTGCTCGGCGGGTAACCGGTTATCATCCGAACCCAGGGTAGCAACAGCGGTGGCATCCATCTCTGTCCAATGTGTCTTCACACGAGCGAGCGCCATCCGCGCACCCTCTATGCAGACCGACCGCTTCATCGCCTTGATATGCGGCACAGCCCCAAGAAATTGCTGCAATAATCCAAAGTAACTCTTCGGCTGGGGCCTATCCGGCCGGATATGAGTCACTATATCCGTCATAGCAAGCCCGGACAACCTATTTAGCTCAGCCCACTCAGCCAAACGGTTGGTCAGCGGAAGTGAATGCTCCGGACTATGGAATTGAGACCAAAACAGCTCTTACGTCTTGGGATCCTTCGGCTTCGAATGCACTGCGGCATCCGCCGCTTTTCGCTGCTAAGTCCATATAAGGGTCCTCTGAACCCCACAATTGGCCCAGTGAGCATATTTTGGATCCGTAAACCTTGGCGCAGCGAAAAAGGCTTGCCGACTACAATATCTCGGCTGGCGCAGCTCTTCCTTCATAGCCCGCATTGCAGGCGGGCATTCTTAACCGGCGGTGGCCTTCCACAGGTCTTTATGCCCGCTAAGCGCTCCTTCCCAAAGCCTCATTGTGGTCGGTAGCATCTTTTAACTTCACGGCCATTTCGGCTATATCTTCCCTGCTCGGCAGTGTCGACCTTTCGGCCGCTAACTCCTCGGCCGCCCTCGAGGCAGCAGCATTACTCCTTCGGCCTGCTCCTTGGCTTGAGCAAGTTCGGCCGAAGGCTCTCCACGGCAGCGGCACTATCGCATTTCACGCACATGTTGTAAGGAAATGGCTTCGCTCCCTTACCAAGTGACCGCGGTAACCCTTACCTTGCGACTCATCAAGTCGCTGTTGATCAGCGTGATGTCGCATCCGCAACATCGAGTTGCCGCTTTAGTTCAGCAACTCCATCGGTCCGGCTGGCCCCGGACGACCCGCCACCTGCATCGGCACGACGGAATTTAAACCTGCGATTTTGATCCTCGGCACCTGTCGATTTTGACAACCTACCGAGTCTCGGGGCTACTATCTATCTGGGCGCATTCTATATGCAAAACTGTTAAAAGGGTGTCGTCGTTTTCGTACCTCAAACCCCGCCATAAACTCCCCGCGGCATCGTGCAACCCGCCTTGGCGACGAAATCCTTTCAATCACCATGCTCATCAATGCGTGCTGATCTTACGAGATAAACGCCTTCTCAAGCAGATCCTTTAGCCGTACACGATTGGCGCCCGAACTATCGGGTTTGCCAAACCGGGGCTCCCTCCATGGCGACACTTGAGCTCGTCCGCCCTAACCGATGGCGCCCGGACGGAGGCGTCTCGCTCTCCATCATCTCCGGAAGAAGGTCCCCGAGACGAGCTCATTTGCGAAGGGCGGAGATCCGAACTACAAGGTAAGAACTTTAGTTATCCTCGGAAGCACAAATAGGGATGTCCCTTATTATAATAGTCCTTTCTTTCTACTTACAAACTCGTTGGAGGCTGACTCATTAAGGAGATTGTGCGGCGGGGCCTCCCGGACGCAGGACCCTCTGGCGAAGATTTCTTCCCCGTTTAGGGCTTTGCCCCAGGTCCTCGGAGGCAGTCCTCTTCTCCCCTTGGAGGGAGGGATTCTCGATCCCCCCTCTTTCAAGAGCCTCCTTAGGCGAGGCAGTAGCTTTCCTGCTTCCCCCCTCACCTTCCTCTGAAGGCGCAACCTCAAGCATCCGGACCAGCACGGGATCCGGCGCGGTCTCGGGGAGGGGGGCCGGACACCGTATCAATTTTGCTTCCGCTATCCACTCCTGTGTAGAAGGAAATTGGTCATAAGGCAAATCATCGAAAGGCAAACAAATGGTATGTCCGGACTCGGAACTACTTACTTGAGTATCCGGGCGATTGCAGCTTAGTCCAGCATCCTTGGTCAATTCCGGACGCACCTCTTGCGATCCGAAGAATAATTTGTACATCTCCAGGGGTGTCAAGCCCATGAAGTGTTGAAGAATCCGTGGACCCTCCGGATTGAACTCCCATAGCCGGAGAGGGCGGCGTTTGCGAGGCAGAGGCGCTGATCGGCATAACTGCATCACCACCACCATATCGATCTCCCTCGTTTGGAGATCTCGAATCCGACCCTGCGGTAGGGGCACGTCCTTTGTGGCCCCAGTTGAGCCTATGGTTGACCCACGACATCAACCGTCGTGGAGGTCCCGAGGCGGAATAAGGGCGGCGGCTTTTGTCTGCGGCCCCTCGGGCGGTAATATAGAACCACTCTTGCTGCCACAGCCGGGCTCCTCTTGGAAGGAGCCGGGCCATGTGGCATCAGCCCTCTTACTTATGGCCGCCCGCCACACTCCTGAGCGCCCCAATCATCTTGGCGCCACATTAAAGGTCTTGACCACAGGCGAAGTGAGGGGTGACGGAGGAAGGCTTCATGACGACTATAAATCTGGAAATATGGAGGATGGACTCGAGCCAAATCGTGGAATTCAACCCATAATAAAACATGAGCCCTCTCACAAAGGATCCATCGGGAAGCCTAAACCCAGCGGAGGTGGGATACAAAATGACATACTCGCCGGGCTCGGGGGTGGGGATGGCCTGCCCTTGGCCAGCAACCTGTCTGCGAAATCTCGTAAGACAGGTACTTGGCCTCCCGCAACTTTAGCACGTCCTCCTCCGTGATGGAGGAGGGCATCCACCGACCACGGAGGTCGGAACCGGACATCGTTGGAAGTCCGGCGCTTCGAATCTGGAGCTCTAGGTGCTGGAACTTGGGCGGGAGAGGATTCGATGAAGGATTGAAGAAAAAAGCGAGCCTTGGTCCCGTTATAAAGAGGAGAATACCAAGAGTCGTCTCCGTGACCGTTTGGGACTCGCCTTGATAGAGGCGTGGCGAGCAGGCGCGGTTGGGTTACCCACGTCCATATTAATGAGAATCCGGATTAAGGGAAACACGATCTCTGCTTGACAAAGGCGTGCCAAGGAAACCGCCTCGCTAAATGCGCTAAGGTGGTAAAGTAAAAACAATTCAAGTAATGGCTTGGTAGTGGTGTGACGTCATGCCACAAAAAGCGTCGACAGATTGAACTTGTGTATATATTATTATTCTCTCTACGGTGAAACGTGGAATTTATTTTGCGAGCGGACACTATCTGGTGTTCACAATCTTCTATCATTGGAGGAGGAACCCGCCTTGCAATGCCAAGCAATATCTGCGCGGACTTATCGTCATTGAAGCCTGGTTCGGGAGCTCTTGAGGAGTCTGGATTAGGGGTGTCCGGATAGCGGACTACCATCATCGGCCGAACTATCATTGGCGGACTATCATCATCGACCAGACTCCAAGACTATGAAGATACAAGATTGAAGACTTCTCCCGTGTCCGGATGGGACTTTCCTTGGCGTGGAAGGCAAGCTTGGCGATCTGGATATGTATATCTCCTACCATTGTAACCGACTCTATGTAACCCTAGCCCTCTCCGGTGTCTATATAAACGGATGGCTCTAGTCCGTGGGACTATCATCACAACAACCCTTACAATCATACCATAGGCTAGCTTCTAGGTTTAGCCTCCTTGATCTCGTGGTAGATCCACTCTTGTAAACATCCACAATATCAATATCAATCGAGCAGGGCGTGGGTTTTACCTCCATCAAGAGGGCCCAACACAGGTAAAACATCGTGTCCCTTGTCTCTGTTACCATCCGCCTAGACGCAAGGACCCCCTACCCGAGATCCGCCGGTTTTGACACCGACAGGGGTGGATGGCAGCGACAAGCGGGATGGATGGCGATGACGAGCGGGATGGATGGCGGCTACGACGAGTGGGATGGATGGCGGCGATGGCGATCCCGGTGGATGGCGGAGGCGGCCGGGAAGCGGGCGCGGGGCGGCAGCCGAGCAGAGAGGCGCAGGGCGGGAGCTGCCTGGCGATGGGATCGGGGAGGTTGGGGACGAGCGGTGGTGGGTTGGGATTTTTTTCTGCGGGTTCAGGAGCTCGGGAACATCCTCGTCGCCACCTATATATATATAGGCCTGCTGTGATCCAAATAACTATTCTAATCCTGGGGTTAGATAGTGCCACCTATATATATATGTAGGACAGCACTATCTAATCCCATGATTAGAATAGTTATTTGGATCACAGCAGCCCTATATAGGGCCCGAAGAAAGGTTCCCGAACTTCCCTGGACTGCCGACCCGGCCCGACATAATCCCACTTGGACCCCGATCCCAACAGAATCCCACCTGGACCCCGATCCCGATCGAGCCTCCCCTCCCCAACCCCCCTCCTCGCCGCTCCTCCCCTCGATCTCCGCCGTGATTCGCCGTCGAAAATCCGCCGGATCCAGCGCCTGCCTTCCTTCTCCAGATCCTAGCCGACGGGATCGAGCTCCGCCCCCTCCGACTCCACCTCCTGCCGTCGGCGCGGGCGAGCGAGCGACGGCGGACGCCGGCACAAGGGAGCCCGCGTCGCCTGGAGCCGGAGGAGCCGGCGAAGCCGCCGGATTTCTGTGACGAACGGCCGCCATGGACTTCCGGAAGCCTCATCCTCAGTCCATCGTCACCGCCAGACGGCTTGGCAGTGCTCGTGACGTCCAAGGCGCATCCTACGGCGAACAGCAAACCCAAGGAAGCATCTCGGCGGCGGAGGCCGCATCGGCGGCGCCTTCAAATCTAAGAACTGTACATGAACTTCCTCCCTGATCTTGCATTCTTCTTCAATCTTGCCTTCTCTGACCTTTTTGATTCGTGCAGATGAACTTCGCGCCCCCTGCAAGACATGGATTGCCATGGGATTCCTCTCATATCTCCACGAGAATTGTTCTCAAGGTGGCCTATCAGCTGCTGGAAAAAGTTTGGCCGAACTTCTAGCCAGGGTATGGTTGAACATCTTCCTTCCTTCGGTTTGTTATTTGCTTACAGCTATGTGAAGTTCAGGTGGTGTGTGAGCATCAGTCCAGCCTACAAAAGCTTTTTGTAAAATCTGCCTGCTTACAACCATGTGAAGTACTGGTAGTGTATGAGCCTCAGTCCAGGCTACAAAACAGCATTGTAAAATATGCCTGCCTGCTTACACGCATGTGAAGTTCAGGTAGTATGTGAGCCTCAGTCCAGGGTACAAACACTATAAAATCTGCCTGCATTCACATTCACATTCAAAAAAATAAAAAGGAAAATAGAACATGCATGTGATATGACTTGAAGGTCAGGTTGGTACGCACTAGCAATCCAACCATTCAAAAAACTCATGAAGGTTCAGGTTTTCTAACTGTAGACAGTATTTCCCCTTTGCAAGACAAGAAGTTTAGGTTGTGGAGAGTGCTAAGTTCAGGTACATATAAGTAATCTAATACTATAGAATTAAAAAACAGGATGTGAAGTTCATTCTTTGAAGGGTGCTCAGTTCAGGTACAAAGGCATTGGCAGATGCTCAGCTCAGTGCATAGTGTGATGGCTCTCACCACTTTTATATGAGAAGTTCAGGCTGTGAATAATGCTAAGTTCAGTTACAAAGGTATATGCAGATATAACTTGTGTGCTAATAGAAACTTTTTCCTTTTATGTCAGCAAGACGAGAGACGCATGCAGAAGCTTAGAAGTTCCCAGCAGCAAGTACACAATCCAAAGCCTGTATCACCCTCTCAATGGGTCACACCTCAAACGCACCAACAGCATTAGCAACCTGCTCCAGACCAAAAATGGATGACACCCGAAACACACGGATACTCCCGAGAAGCTGGGTCACAGCCCTATCCGCTGTCGCGCCCACCTAACGGGTGACGCTGAAATCCCATGGATTGTTTGTATCCACCAGCAGACTCCCAAGCACGCCAATGGAGGAAGGGGTTAGCTCAAGTCCTGCGTGTAACTTTGGAGGTTATCCTGGTGTGCCTCATAAATTCCAAAGCGAAGCAACTAAACCGGATCCCAGGACAAATCCAACAGCAACACACACATGGAGGAGAGTGATCTGCACACTACCACCGTTTGATCCTGCTGCTGCTCCTACAAGTCAGAATTGTACGGGGCATAAGGTAGATGGATTGCTTCACAAAACAAAAGAGCAAACCAAGACCAGGATCGCAATACCTCCACAACCACCTCAAGCAAAAAGGACGCAAACAAGAGAGAGGCCATCTTCAGCCCTCCTTCCTCCTCGTGATCCACTGCTGCATCCTGCTATGATTACTCCGCCATGCCCCATCCCAGAGGGACAGCAGCCGACACCAGCGGAGTTGCGATCATACACACACTTAAGTGAAACAAAAAAATATTTATATACGCATCTTGTATTATCTGCAATTTTTCTGCCCCCTCCAGGATAACAAGTTCATAAACTGCATTCTAAGGTGCTGATTGGAATTTTTTTTCTTTTTCTGCAGACACCAGATCTACTGGATTATCTAAATACCAAGACTAAAGATGTGATTCAAAGATGTAGAGAAAGCAAGGGAATTTTATAACGGATACGCCAGAAACGCTGGTTTTGGAATCAGGAAAACGGGTGGAAATGACAACCACAAGTATTTTGTTTGCACCTTCCAAGGGATACACACATCTTCAGTTTCAGAGGCCAACAGGAAGCGAAACAAATCATCACAAAGGACGGGCTGCAACGCAAAAATGAGGGTGAAGGTGCAAGAGGATGGCAGATGTGTGGCAGTGGACATTGAGTACAATCATAATCAACATCTCATGCAAACTGATGACATGTTGGTGTTTTTGCACTCACACAAGAATTATGACCCCACTATCTTGGAGTACGTAAAGCTCTTGCAGTACCATGATGTCAAGCACACAACAATCATGTCAATGCTATCTGAAAATGAAGATGGAAGCTACTTCCTAAGCATGACGGACGAGACCTGCTAAACCAAGAAGTACTCAAACACCAACATATAGCAATGTAAAATAGCATCCTAGCTCACAATCCTTTGCTAGCAAAAAATGAACAAATGCATGTTTTCATGTGATTTGCGGAAAGCCATGAATGCAAGGAAAGATGATTTAGATGATGTATTGAAACTTGTTTCATTCTTCAAAGACATGAAGGCGATAAATGATGAGTTTTCTATGACATCCAAGTGGACAAGGACAAGACAATTAAAAACATTTTACGGTCCAATGCAAGCTGCCGAGGAGCCTATCAAGACTTGGCGATTGCGTAACATTACACACGACTTACAAGACCAACAGATTTCACATTCCCACAGGAGTGTTTGTTGGAACAAACCATCACTTGCGATCAACGATATTTCTTGTCATGCATACGATAAGAGACAAAGATGGAAAGTCATTCAAGTGGTTGTTCGATACATTTCTACAGTGCATGAACAACAAGCACCCAACTTGCATTCTAACAGGTGAGTTCAAATAAAAAACTCCTCAAGTTTCATCATCTTTTTAGTGCGTGGGTCATTTTGGGTATATTTGGTTTTATCTGAAAATAATATACAACAAGCAGTTCAACCACTGTTAGCACATAAGTCCAACTAACAGTTGAAGAAAGCAAAAAACTTGTCATGAATGTGAAGTTCAAGTGCAGGAATCATAGAAGTTCAATGATAGATAGATGTAAAGAAGAAAACGTGTAACATGTTCAGAAAAAATATAATTATTTATGTGAAGTTCAAACACTGCCACCACAGAAGTTCAACAACAATGCTTTAAGAAAAATTTTGATTGCGACACTACTAGTTTGTCCTAATACTAACTGTGAAGTTCAAGCACTGATACCTCAGAAGTTCAGCAACACTGCTGTAAAGAAAAAATATATGTGACATTCTTAGATACCATACTGCTGCATGTGAAGTTCAAGTATTTGTACAACATAAGTTCACCATCAGTACAAAAGAAGAATCAAGTTTCATTTTTCTAATTCATGCAGACCAATGCCCATCGATGGCGAAAGCTATACCACAATCATTTCCAAACACCGTACACAAGCTATGCTGTTGGCACATCATGACGAAGTACAGGGAATACCTCGCGTTGCTTTGTACAAAAAGTATAAAACATTCAAAGAGGAGTTCACACTATATTAAATCGGCGTGATGCCAATGGAGTTTGAAGATGCAGGCTAAACTTCGTGCACAAGTACAACTGGAGAACGACCGGATGATGATGCAGCTCTGGGTGATAGGAAGATGTGGATTTCAGCATATTAAAAAACATTTTCTATGCTAGAATGACTTCCACACAGCAAGCGAGAGCATGAACCACGTGCTAAATAAAGAGTTTGTCAAGGGACCCATAACCTACACAAGTTTGCTAGGCGGGTCAATGCTTGCATACAAACTTCGGATCTGAGAAGGAGAACGAGCAAACAATGACCAGCATGGTATGATGACAAGTACAAAACACCCCCACCATGTTACATTTTACATTCAAACATGTGCACTTTGAATTTTAAAAATGAAAACCATGACTCTGCTTGACTAATATCTCACTTTTGACATATGCGAGACCAATCTGTGACAAAAACAACTTACGACTCTGAGGAAGACATGTCGATCAAGTACGCGAGAGCCGTGTACACCGAGATGAGAAATAGGATGAAAAACAACGCTATTCAGCATAAGCGTCTGTGAACCAACTAAGTACCTTGTGTACTACCACAAAAAGCCAGCAATGATGATGAAGAAAGATTTTCCTGGTCAAAGCATGAATTCCAGGTTGTAGCTGACCCAGAGAATGAAATATCACGAGTGTGAATGCAAGCTCTGGACACACAGTGTGAAAAAAAACAACCTCATTAAATAGCTAGACTGCTGGTATCATATCAAAATTTATGAAACTCATTGCTGGCTCTCAAACTATGCATTCTGCATTCATCACAAAAATGCAGGCCTGTTCTGCCTTCACATCATGAACATACATGACTACCTCAAGCCTGACAATTTTCCAAACAAGTATCCTCAAACAGTACACAAAGACTGCAAGATCACAACCAACTTTTGATACAAGGGACTACAACACAACGGCATCGGATGGCAGCTCAAGGCTATCGAAGCAAGACATATTGCTGCAGCTGAATTTGATGGTTAACAAGAAAGCGATGAGATGTGACCAGCAATATGATGAGCATACTATGTTCTCAAGAGGCTTGTGGAAGAGCTTGATGCAATACATTCACAAATCAAGCGGATCTTGTGAAAGTATGGTGAAGAGGACGCTGCAATTGAAGATGACCTTCATTATTATGCATTTGAAATGCTCAACGCCGCCACTGAAGCCAGCCAATACAAGCGGGTGATGGCGGTCAATGGAGCAACAACGACAAGAGACGATGAAATTGCCGTTGTATACGAAACAAAGGGTAGGAAGAAAATTACTGCAGCAAAGAAAAGTGACAAGAGAGCTCAAATAAAGGCACCACTGCGGGAAGAGTAAATCGTGCACGACGAGCAGTGCCACTTGGACACGAAATGCGAGTGTGTGCAACCAGGTTGCGAGGACACAACAAGTGACCTGCCCAACACTCTTGGAAGGAAACATTCTTTGAGGGGTCAAGCAACCAAAATTTCGAAACAAAGAGCCCAAAGTTATGGAACAAAAAAGGACCACACCCACGGAAAGCAAGCAGCGGGCTTTGTAGCGTATGTAAGGAGTATGAACCACATAATGCAAGAACATGCCCAAGCCTTGAGATCTTTGAAAAGACAAGCAAAATACCAGAGAAGAAACAGAAAACAAGACCTAGAGCCAACAACAAGAAGGTGGTGGAAGATGAAGAGGAAGACGAAGATGAAGACAACGACGGAGAAGAGGAAGACGAAGATGAAGAGGAAGTGGAATGCGACGACGAAGAGGAAGAGGAAGAGGACGATGAAGAGGAAGAGGACGATGAAGTGGAAGAGGTACATGTCATGCAAAAACCTCTACCGCCAAAGCCTAGGAGGAGCGCAAGGCTCACGAACAATTAGAAATAGGTCAATTAACACAATTAGAACATTATGTCATCATCCCCCTGGTAATAAAACACAGCGAAGTTCAAGTAATATTACTGCAGAAGTCCTGGTATGTTAAGGCAGGAAGTGGCGTGCTGGTGATGTACTGCATGAAAGTGCAAGCAGTGTTTAATTGAAAAACATACACCGCGAAGTTCAAGTAATATTACTGCAGAAGTCCTGGTATGCTATGCCAGGAATAGATGTGCTGATGATGTATTGCATGAAGTGCAAACAAAAAACAAACATGAAAAAAATACATTGTGAAGTTCAAGTAATATTACTGCAGAAGTCCTGGTATGCTATGCCAGGAATAGATGTGCTGGTGATGTATTGCATGAAAGTGCAAGCAAAAACAAACATGAAAAACATACATTGTGAAGTCCAAGTAATATTACTGCGAAGTCTGGTATGTTATCACGGGAATAGATTAATGGTGATGTATTGCATGAAAGTGCAAGCAAGAACAAACGTGAAAAACATACAGAATGAAGTTCAAGTAATATTACTGCAGAAGTTGTGGATTGAAATGAGAGCAAGTGCTCGTGTTGTATTCCATGAAAGAGCAACCAGAAGAAATTCTGGAACGTAAAATCGATGTAGGAAAAGAATATGCTTAAAAAAATAAAGTTTCGCCGCATAAACTAAGGTTATCAAGCCTAGCCTAGGACAATGTGTTTCAAATGTCAGGTCCTGCTTGGATACGTGCAGAAGTTCATGTACAATGCCGACAAAGATAAAAGAAACGTCAAAAATATCTCTGCGCAAGTTTACATGAGTAATACATTCCCACTTGAAAAAACACAAAAAAACAAAATACAGATTCTACGCAAAAGCGTACATATTGTTTGGGTTGAAAATAACCAATACATTACACAACACAGAATATCCTCTCCATCTGAAAACAGTAGCCTAGCCACATCTCAAAGCAGTAGTTCAATTCTACAATCATATGTTGGGGGCCCAATAATAAACAACACCAAAAAAATCAAGCAGTTCAACCAAAACCGAGGCAGAAGTTTAGGTACATCTGTTGGGGCAAAAACATTCAACACATGGATACTGAAAAAACGACGTAGTACATTGAAATTCACAAAGCCAAATCATTCTTCACACCAAATGCATTTGTCCACAACATCATAAGTAGTAGTGCTTCACCTATAGTAGATACACAAATCACTAAAAACATTCTTACACCAAAACCTTTACGGAATTGTTCTAATCATTGCCAAACCTAAAACTCTGTACGAAATCAAATCTACAGATGAAACTAATGCTTCGAATTCACGGGCCAAAGGACTGGATCTCTTTAGGGAGCTATGAACGCATGACTTCATTCTTCTCGCTAAAAATCAGAGTGTGCATGAACTCAGCCTTCCAGTCATCTGCAGCAGTCTGCAAACAAAAAGAAAGGTGAAAATGATGGTTTAGTAACACATATCTAAAACCACAGCAGGAGCGTCACAGCAAAAAACACAATAAAAATCAAAGGATGACGAGACAAGAACAAAGACAGAACATACTTCAACATCACCAAAGTCTTCAACAATCTCATCGCCGTCATACGAAGAGCTGAACTTCACGGCAAAGAAACCACAATCATTACTCTTCTGCTTCGGAACATCGATGAAAGTCGGCCTCTTTGCAATAGTCACCCAGTTAGGCTGCTTGCTGGCCTTGTACGCAGCCTTGCCATACACCTCCTCGAGCAACCCAACAAATCTCTTTATCTGCCGAAAATGACAAAATTAGATGAAGTCTAAAACATGTTAACCAAAATAGTTAAGTTCAGGTACATAAAAAACGACACTCGCATAAGATCCACCTAAACAAACTAGCAGAAGTTCAACTTCTAAATGATAGTCAGTTCAAGCAGTATTACCAAAACAGAGACAACAACATATTTTGTCAACACAAGGAATAATAATCTCCGTGTCAAACAAGAGAATGTGAAAGGAGGATCAGGCTAAGAAACACTCATGATATTTTGGCAGTCCCCATGGTAACTCGATCGCGACGTTTCCATATTATAAATGAAAGTGAATCAAGGATGTCAATGCTGCCACAATATCTATTCTGCACGCACACCTTGTAGTGCGCCATTGTGCCAATTGGCTTGAATAGAATCAATAAAACCTGCCAAGATTGAAAGGACCGGTGAACACAAACTATAAAGCATATGTACTGAAGAAACGTCATGAACAAAAACTTATTGACAAACTCAGCAAAAGGATGCACGTGAAATTAAAAAAAAGCAAGAGTTATGAAAAACTAACCAGCTTTGCGTTAAGAAGGTCTTCTTCCTTGCGAACAAACATTGGGAGGAGACCATGAGATTTTTTTGCATCAAACTTTGGAACTGTTGCGGAGAAGAAATCATACTCCAGGCAGTACTGTGCATTCACCAAAAACACAATTAAAACACCTCCCAGATGCCACTACAACAAAACTAAGGCAAAAAAAAGGAGATAGGGGTGCAAAGAACTAAAACCTGTATGAAGTAGGGACTAAGTACAACCCTGTCAGGATTAGAGAATATCTCAGAGATCTCCGGGTTATCCTTCCACAAAGTTATGAGATAATCCATTATGTCTCCTTCCATCTGCTGCCCATCACCGAAAAGCCTATAAAGGAAATCTCCTGTGAGGTCAATCACATTCCCAGGGATGGTAAACATGCAGTAGCTTGTCCTGCAGAATACAAAAGGATGGTAAAAATATATTAGAAGTTCAGATACAACAACAAAACAAAAGTCAAGACACTATAACTCAAAAGGCAAGAGGAGACATAAAACAGAAATTCATATACTAAAACAATGGCAGTTCAGACAATACAACAACAGAAGTTCAGACACTTCAACTCCAAGGCAAGGGAACGAGAGAAAGAGGGTAACTCACCCAGAATACTTCTCGGACCGTCTTTACTCAAAGACATCTTGTTTCAACTTCCGGGCCTCGGATAGATGAGGGTAACTATATTTTTTAAGGGGAGGGACAAGAGAACGCCACTTCAAAGGCAATCTTGATGCTCTCTTGGAGGTAGTTATGTTCCCAGACTCAACTGCCGGTTTCCTCCTGGTCATCACAGCATTCTTCCCACCTCTACCAGCAACAGTTCCAGCAGCACGTTTAGCACTCTTCGGGTAAGCAATCTTCTCAAAATCATCATCGGACTAAATAACTTCTGCTTGGTGCTTATTGCATCAGCCTTCTGTATCATGGGGTTTTGGAGTACCACGAATACATGACTGCTCCCCCAACTTGGAAGGAATGAGGTCAGGTCTATCATCTTCTATCGAGCTATACTCATCGGTTCCTCCTAGGCTGGTATTCTGTGACCAAGAATGAGTAGTGGTAATCGGTCAACTCCAACGGATCCACTGTCAAAGAAAAAAAGAAGAGAAAACATCACCATTAAAAAAAAACTGAAGTTCAGGAACATCACAATGTGCAGTCCAACTAATAAAACATGACATGATTACTACTCAAGCTGACCTAAAAAAATTAGTTGCAGTAAAAAACTAAATGAAGTTCAGACACAACTAGAGGCACAGTTCAGGATAAACCGATGAACTCGAAATCATTAAACTACAGCTAACAAAAACCATAGAAAGGCATCATATCTGAAAGTTCAATTAGAAAATAAAATGCTCATGTCCATTTAAGAAATGGAAGGACAGAAATTACTGAAACCAAACACACAAACAAAATTAAAAAAGATAGAAATGAAGTTCATGTACAAAGAAAATGCTCCTCTCCTTCCGAAACTAGCAGCCCAGCCAGATCTCAAGCAGAAGTCCAAGTTTGAGAGAAAAAAATATGAAGTTCAGGTAGAATAAAAGATGCAGTGCAGGTAAGCAGTCCAACTTCCAAAATACTTACATGTGTAGTAGCCAAACAGAGATAGGAAGTCATCTCAAACGAGGTTAGAAGAAGCGATTGAGTACAGCCACGTCTTCTGATATCCCGATATTCTCATGGGAATAATTTGCAAGAACCCGTCATGATCACGAATTAACATTAAGTAAGCATGAAGAATCCGCAATCGATCGCCATCAAGCGAAGTAAAAAGAATAGTGTTAGAACGAAAAAGAAAGCCAGCGAATTAAACAGTTGCATTTGAAGTACAACTACTGATTAAGCAGATGTGATAAAGAGAAAAGTGGAACTCATACTTGTTTTGCTGCTGGGGGACATCAATCCAATCCAGAGGGAAATTGTCGATGGTAAGAGGACTGAAGGGTGTCTCCCTATCGTTGCTGGCATCCTTCCAAAGCCACTTGATGTTGTCGGTCATCCGCCAAAACAGGCGTACCACACATTCATCTTTTGGTCCATAGTAGGAATCGAGAAGCTGGAACCTTGAATTCTACAGGTCAAGGAATACCGACACCCAATGACCGAGACCACCCATGGAAGCAGGAACCTCAGGAGGGTCAAAAGTAGGGAAAACAACCTGAACAATCATAAACACACGAATCGTTAAAAAAATGAGAATTAATATCAGAACTGTACAAAAGAAAAAAACAAATATTAACACAGTGGATCGCACTTCAAAACTAATACAGAGGCAAATAACAAGATATTGCATACTGAATCATGTGCATCCATGCTATCTGGACCACTCGCCATGAAGTACTTCCTCACACGGGAATCAAATTGACCTCTGAAAATCTTGTCCTATAATAATGCAGGCAACACCAACATATGAAAAAAATACAAAGAAGAGACAAACAAATTTTAACTAAAAAGATGGTAAGGAAAAAACAGAAAATAAATCATCAGATTGTTGACTTACACAAACCCAATCTGGCGAGATGAGTTTATCTCGATCCACAGTACTTCATGACGTGAGCGGTGAGAGTGCACACTCAGCCACATTAGACCGAAGCATTCCGCATGGACCAAAACATATTGCGACATCTTCAACAGAAGCTTCACACTCCTTGTTTTGGAACATAATCATTGATCTAAAACAAGCGAACAGAAAGTAAAAGAAGTTCAGCATCAGGAAACTTAGGAAGTTCGTAACACATGTTAGCACAGAAGTTCAGCTATATCACAACAGCGATGAGAGTACAAAAGATGCGGAAGTTCAGCACCGAGAAGTAAAAACAAAGAAGTTCAGGTACATAGAGTTGGGAAGTTCGGTAAGAAACCACGAGCAATTCACGGGGGCACATGGATGATGTAAATATTGAGCAGCAAGCACTCACCTCTTGGAGCGATCATTCCTAAGCCTAGTTACACTGTAATAAAAGTCATCAACCTTCTTTCGGACGACAACAAGGTCGCTATCTGCTCACCAAAAGAAAATAGCAATTAACAGCAACACTCAAAACACATAGATTCACGACAGTTATCAATTAAGACCAACATTCAAGCACAAACATTCAAAACATAAGCACATCTCAGCTGCTACATCAGAAAGGATAAAACCACAGCATCATAGACATCACAACACATGCATTACAAACCTCCACCCACATAGAAAAACAGGTTCACTTAATATTCTTTACAACCCACACGACAAACAACAAAACCAGAAGTTCAACATAGACCACACAGGCAGTTCACAGGGGATATCATGGACTAAAAACCAAACAACAAAGAGAGGAGGGGATGGGGAAAGAAGAGAGAAGCATGCTCCTCTCTTCATGGATCCTTGCCTAGACCAGTGGCAGCACTAGAATGATCAACCTCCTCTCCATAGGTATCGCTTTCGGTATCTTCATCGTCATCTTCGGTAGACGTTGCAGCGTCGTCGGGAAGGACACCAGCAGCAGCTGTAGCAACCGGAGAATCTGAAACAAGAAAAACATTTGGTTGTGCCTGTGCAGCATCAACATCTACTGATGGCTCTGCTGCAGGAGACTTCTCCGGGCTTGCAGCAGTACTACCACCAGTTTGTTCAGCATCAACATCAACTGATGGATTTGCTGCAGGATACTTCTCCGGGCTTGCAGCAGTACTACCACCAGTTTGTACAGCAGACTGAACATGATCTTTCTCCAAAATAATGTCTCCAGTTGTCTTGCCACGCTTCGGCGATCGAAACCTCGGTAACGGATGGTGAGGTTCGATCAGACCACCCGTCGGGCGGCCGGTGCTCGAGACGGACATGTCTGCAGCCTTCTCTGGAGCAACACTAACATCTTCATTCTGCTGCTCCAAAAAGAAACAAAAAGTCATTACAAAGGGCTGACTGAACCTCATGCACAGGGACAGCAAGTCCGTCTCAGGGGCAACAAAACAAATGGACAAGAAAAAATGGTACCTTATTTTCACTGCCATGAACCTCATCAACTAATACATCACTAGAGGGGCAAGGATCATGCACAGGGGCAGCTTCATGCACAGGATCATCTTCATGCACAGGTAAAATATCCTCCCTAACCCCAGCACCATCATCAACAGCCTAGAAAAATAATCATGTACAAAACAAATACATAATCAGCAAAAAGTTCACGTTACATAATCAGAGAAGGTCAGGTATCACAATTGGCACATAATGGAAGTCCAAATACAGTAAACATAGTAGACCAGATATCAAACTACCATTAAGATGCAAAAGAAGACAAAAAGGGAAAGTCATCAAAAGTCATAGAAGTTCAAGTGCAGAAGCACTTGAAGTTCATGTCCTATAAGCAGAGAAGGTCACCTAAGAAAATACTAGTACCAAATAGAAAAAGACTGGAAAATAATCATGTAGAAAACAAATACCTAATCAGGAGAAGTTCACGTTACATAATCAGAGAAGGTCAGCTATCACAACTGACACATCATGGAAATCCAAATACATTAAACATAGCAGATAACATACCAAACTACCATAAGATACAATAAGTAACAAAAAAGGGCCAGTCATCAAAAATCATAGAAGTTCAGGTGCTGAAGCACTTGAAGTTCAGGTCCTATAAACAGAGAAGGTCGCATACAATCGCATAACAATAATAACTCAAAGCTAACAATGAACACTAGTGCAAAAAGAAATATCAAAAGCCAACATAAACAAACCTATTCGGTACGCTCCACATGGCCTCCTTCACGACCCAAATGAACGGGGTCCTGCCTCTGAATCTCTCTCACAACAACACTCACCTCATCTTCAAAAGGCTTGCATCGGGCGTCCTGCATTTCCTTGAACAGCACAAAACTAGCCCGGAGGTGGGAAGTACTCTCACGAAGCTCGGCAAGATATTTAGCTTCAATCGACAATATCTCCTTCGAAGACTCAGAATCAAAACCATGGCCGGGAGGAAGAATACCATCCACGCGACTAAGGCGCTCAACCGTTGTCGGAACACGGGCCATCTCTCCACAAACAGTTTCCAGAAGTCCATCAATCCTAGAAAGGGAAATATTCGCGGAATCGAACAAACTATCGGAAGAAACACCACCTGCAGCACTCACACGGGCAGAAGAACCTCCTGGATCTACAGGGGGGCCACCAGTGTTAACATCCCGCGAGAATTCAAATCTCGAAGAACTTCCACTACCTAGGCCGGCAGCACGAGCCATAGTAAGAACAGGGCGTTCAATGACCCTAAAGAACACAACCTCAGCCTGTGTCTTCCAATGCATATATGAAAACAAAAATCAACACGTCACATAACAAATGAAAAGAACATCGAAGCAAAATCTGAGAAGACAAGATCGAAAGTTCAAGTTATGTCTACACAAAACTACACCAAAAAATCCAATAATGCCTACACACGCAGTACATTTCAGAAGTCCAACTATGTCTACATAGGCAGTACAACCATGTATGAACACTAGTTAACATGCTTTCAAGAATGTTGGAAATTTAAAAGCGAAGTTCAACCATGCATACCAAAGCGGAATCAAACATGTATCTCGAAGTCCAACTATGTCTACATAGGCGGTACAACCATGTATGAACACTAGTTTCAAGAATGTTGGAAATTTAATAGCGGAAGTTCAACCATGCATACCAAGGCGAATCAACATGTATCTCGAAGTCCAACTATGTCTACATAGGCAAGTACAACCATGTATGAACACTAGTTTCAAGAATGTTGGAAATTTAAAAAGCGGAAGTTCAACCATGCATACCAAGGCAGTAATCAAACATGTATCTCAGAAGTCCAACTATGTCTACATAGGCAGTACAACCATGTATGAACACTAGTTTCAAGAATGTTGGAAATTTAAAAAGCGGAAGTTCAACCATGCATACCAAGGCAGTAATCAAACATGTATCTCAGAAGTCCAACTATGTCTACATAGGCAGTACAACCATGTATGAACACTAGTTAACATACTTTCAAGAATGTTGGAAAATTAAAAAGCAGAAGTTCAACCATGCATGTGTAACAACAAAGTTTAGATTATTTCATATGAATATATCCAGAAGTTCACATATGTACATAAAGGCATTAATGCCATATAAGCCAAGCAGTTAAGCTAATTTACCATCATCTATATGAACCAGAAAGGTCATCTATGTACATAGCAGAAGTTCAACCATGCACACAAAAGGCACTACTGACTACAAAGAAAAGAAGAAACACTCACAGGTAGTCTCCCAAACACCCAGTTAGCTGGGTCGTCATCACCTTTCCTGACCAAGTCAGCCGCAGCGAGCTCAAGAAGCTTAGCCTGATCCATGTAATTGATGCGAGGCATCCTCAAGTCAACATTAGGCGTCTTGCCAATGATAAGGCAGTCCAGGTACATAAGAAGCAGCGCGATGGCACAACCTGTGATAGCTTTTCCTCTGCTAGTACCTTGCTGATACCTAATAACAACAGTTCGAAGGTCATCAACAACCAACTGGCGATAGTCCATATCGCCATATCCTCAAACACAAGATTCTCGACCATTCTTTGCCTCCCTGACACTCGTGTAGGCGTTCGAGGATAACCACCTTCATGAAAACAATCGGGTAAAACACTGCGAGCAAGATCATCCTTCGTCTCATCCTTCACAAGATCCGCGAGGATATTCCGCAGATCCTTTGTCTTGATGTCGTCACTCCTAAGCGTACCCAAGCTTGCCCTTCAACCTCATAACAGCGTCATCAAACCCATCATTCAAAGGCCTAGGAGAATGCGATTACCTTGAGGAATCCAAGCAGATGGTGAATAGCATCACTTGTAATACAGAACCTTGTTTGCCTCACCCATATCCGAACCATGGTTGCAGCATCAATCCTCATGTAGATGTTGCCCATCAAAGGGCGAGAAATGTTGGAATCAACCTTCGTGTCAAACACACAACCAAAACCAGCCTTGATAACCCTCGTCTTGTGCCTAAGTTGTAGCATTTTCGCTGCGTCTTCACCTCTCCAAGTGAGCAGCGAACCGTCTTGTTAAAACGTTTCGCCTCACCTCCTCCTTGGCCACCTTCTTCGGGCGCTTTGCATCCTCACTTCCTCCTCTCAGGCCGCTTCACAAGCTGATACTGGAAAAAATGAGATACACGATGAGATACACAAGCTACACCAAAATTCCACTAGTGCCTACAAAATTACAAACTCAAGACATTTCGAAGTCCACCTATGTCTAAATAGGCGATCTGACCATGTATGACCGAAGTTAACATGCTAACAAAACGTTGGAAATTTACACAGCAGAAGTTCAACCATGTACAACAAGGCAGTAATAAAAAATAAATACCAGAAGTCCAGCTATGTCACATAGGCAATACAACCATGTATGACCAGAAGTTAACATGCTTTCAAATTCTTGAAAATATACAAAGCAGAAGTTCAACCATGTATGCAAAAGCAGTAATCAAACATATATCTCAGAAGTCCAACTATGTCAACATAGGCAGTACAACAATGTATGAACACTACTTAACATGCTTTCAAAAATGATGGAAATTTAAAAGAGCAGAAGTTCAACCATATACACTAAGGCAGTAATCAAACATGTATTCCAAAACAATTAAGCTAATTTGTTCATGTATATACCCAGAAGTCCAACTATGTACACAAAGGCGATGTACTAGTAAAAGCAAAGCACATCGGCTAATTTATTAGTCTATATGGAGATGGGCGAAGGTCACCTATATGCGCCAAGGCAGTGCTAAAAACAAAATAAAACTAGAGCAAAATAGCGGCAAATGCTCTAAAAAACAGTAAACATGGGGCATTAATACCTGATTAGCAGCAGCAGCATCGTCGCTGTCGTCCTCATCAACAACATTGAAATCAGCATCATCCTTGTCTTCTGGGTTAACACAAGAACGCTTCTTCGCACCCTTGTTGACCTTTGCAGGTGCAACCTTGCGCTTCACACCGCATTTCTTCCCCTTACCAGATGCACCAGCAACAAGCGGAGAAGGTGTAGGCGCGGCAGTGGCAAGCACACGAGGACTACGGCGTGGCGTACCACCAAGGCCTAACCCTTCATCTTCAACAACCTGTGCAGGCCTTGAAACATGTGGGCTCTTCCGAGGAGTAACTGCACCAACTACTAGCTTCCTCGCAGCAGTCTTCTTGATTTTTTTCTTAACAGGGACAACAGTGCCATCACTACCACACGGCACGTCTCCCTCAACAGTGAGCTCAGCCGCACGAACAGATCCAGGAACATGAGAACCTTTCTCAAGGCGGGCCGCCCTCTTCTTGTCAAAATCTTCTCGCTTCTTCCTCTTACGTTGGTCCTCCAGGAGAAGCTGAAGAGGCACATCCTCGGGTTGTGTGACAGGTTCAGTGCCATCAACAGACTGCGACTGCGTCTCTGAAATCTGAAGAGAGCACAAAGGATCCTGAACGGAATCACAACCTTTGGTAGACGGAGCCCCTCGGCGGCGGCAGGGTTTCGATAAACCCAAATCAGATAAAACATCGTTGATGGTGTTCAAAGCTTCCTCCTCTGTGGACACATCTGCAAAGAACACAAAAAATCGAAGCAAAAAATAAAAAAGGTAAGGAAAAATAACAAAAACAAACAACATGAACAAGCTAAAAAACATGGCTCAAAACTTTAAAATGAAAAGAAAAGGGGTTTCACATACTAGGTGACGCAAGAGCTGTAGAAGCAAGATCCTCAAGGCTTGAAAAATTCTCAAGGCTCGAAGCAACCTCAGCAATCACAGTCAAAGGAATAATGGGTGATTTAGCCGCATCAGATGTTGGAGCATCATTATTAACCTCTGAAGCTCCATCTTTATCGCAGGCATTTTTTTCAGAACTATTCAACTCATCACCAACTACAAAAAATGCAAGTAAAAAGGGCAGTTGAGTTCTAATGCACAATCCTACACAAGAAGGACTTCTACTTTTACTTCAATGTCCAATACCCTGAAGTTCAACAATAACTAATAAAGCAGTAAACATAACAAAACAATCTAAAAATTACATACTAAATATAAAAAAACACAACACCAGAGGTGATACTACATACAATATTAATCTCCTGAAGTTCAACAATACAAAACAAAGCAGTAAAACAAAAAGTGCATAAACAGAACTTCAACCAAATTTCATCACAATCAAAGACAACAAAAAAGACAAAGATATGCACTTTAAATATAAAATGGCACACACATAACCTATGTGTAAAAATACATACACACAAAACTTGCTAGAAGTTCACACTACTAAGACTGGCAGTCCAACATAAATACCAAATGAAGAAATGGGCAGACACATATGACAATACTACTATTTATAAAAAAAATACAACTCCATTAGGATACCCGGAGATGATTTTGAAGCCATGACAACACAACCACCTCGATGAATGCCCAAACACTAGAACAACCTGTAAGCAAAAGAAGATTAACTCCGTATAGTTAGCAAGTACAAAAACATACAACAAAATGCAAAAAAGGGAACTAACTCAAACACTAGAACCACCTACAAACAACGAGAACCAACTACAAACAACTAGAACCAACAAGTATGAAATAGACAGTAGCACATATAGGCAACCACAACAAAAAACGTATCCAGAAACTAACTACAATGTCCCAAACATAATATAGACCTCCAAATCCACAGCACTAATGCCATTAGATACAACAGATCTAGCGTCAACAACCACACATAACCTCTCGACATGCACGACTCCTAAAATCAACAAAGGGAAAAAGAAAAACCACACACAAGCATATCACAAACAAATCTGGCGGGGGGGTGCATTCCAACCACCACACGACCAAGAACCCTACCTAATGTCCAACCAAACCATCAGAAAAGGGGGATAGGAGGCGGACGCGAGAGCAAACCGAGCAATCAGGGCAGGCCTCCACAGATCTGGCGAAAGTGAATCTGAGCATTAGGGGAGGCGCGGGCACTGGCGTTGTACCTCTCAAGCAGGATTCATGGCGGTTCTTCCTCCCCAGCATACCAGCATAGCGAGCTTGCCGCCCTCGCTTGAGCGCAGGCCTTGGGCTGAGGCGAGGAGGCGGGGCGGGTGAGAAATAGGAGGCGGGAGTCGCCAGTTACTCCACTTGCGGCGCACGGACGATGGCGGAGAAATCGTGGGAGTAGCAGTTGAAGGAGGCAACGGAGCGACGGAGAGGAAGAGAGAGCGGCGAGCAGAGGAGAGGAAATTTCGGCAGGTGGTGGCGACGGAGATGGCGATTAATGCATGTCATCTTGGGACTTGAAGCCACACCAAATTTACTGATTTTACCCCAAGAGCTAAAATAGTAAATACATGTCTAGATAATTTAAATGCACCATTTGAATGCATCTATTATTATGAGATAAGATCACAAAAACAGCAAAGCTGTTATCCTCAAAACCAAAAAATAGATGGCAAAATAAATTACTAAAGGAAGAAGCATACATACATAAATATGCCCCTAAAAACCAAGATAAAAGAAGTTCAAAAAATAAAGAACAGAAGTACAAGTACTATAATAAAAGAAGTAAATCAATAAGAATAAATAAACCATAAAGAAACAAAAAAGTAGTTCGAGGCTTTGGCAAAACCTCAAAATTACCATTATAAAAACAATTAGCATACAGAAGTTCAGGATAGTTACTAACTGAAGACCAAACAAATACTATAAGTACGAAAACATACTAGAAAAATATAAGAAATATACGCATATCCGTAGGAAAATTACATGGTTGCTCATGGGTCTATCAAAAAAATCCGAAAGCAATGCAAAAGTACGAAAAATAACATAAAAACAGAAAGAAATACAAAGGGGCTTGCTTCCCATTACATTGCAAAGAACGAAAAACAGAAGTTCAGGTATGGACAGTACAGAAGTCCAGCTTGTACAACAACTCTTAGATGATCTGGAAAAAAAGTGCATTCATACTTGGACTAATCAAAATGATTGCCCACGAGACAAACTTTAAAAATAACATGTCAGGAACTAAAATTATAAAAAAAACGAAAATAAGAAAATATATAGCACCATGCACCTTCGCCTTGCAACATATTGAATGCAATCTGGAAACACATAAGTTCAACCATTAATTAGAAAGAAGTCCAGCATCTTCTGAAGATAGTGATTATCGAAAACAACAAACATCAACTGAAGTCCAGTATATACCTAGAACGCAGAAGTTCAAAAGGAAGTTCTAGCATCCGGCTTGTACAAGCGAGAAGGAAAATTGATTGAAACCACAACCCCGATTAATTTTGGTTCCCAGATTTAATCTCTTGAGTCAATTATGACACGTCAACGGCCATTTCGAACGTCTTCCTACTACAGAAAAAAACATACAAAAAAATCAGCCATAAAATCAGTGCGCTCGACACAACGAACCATGACGGGAGGCGGAAATTGCGATCCGCAAATTAGGAATGAACGAGCCAGCCAAAACGAATTAACAAAAAACGGGAAGGATTCAACAGCCATTTCGAACATCAACATGCTCCAGATGAAATAAGAAAATGATCCCCATTATATTGTCCCTCGAACAAAAAAACACGGCGGGAGGCAGAAGATCGAATCGTCGGATTATGATTTGTATGAGCCCGATTAATCAAATTAACACATGGATAGCATTTTGTCTCACTCATGCACGCGAAATCCACACCGAATTTGAAGAGAAAACCTACAAATCTAAAAAACCGGCCGAAACGAAACCCGCAGACGAAGAACATATTTGGCGGAACACCAAATCGAATTCGTTCGATAAAACAACAAATCATGAAGTAAGCTCGTACCTAAACACAATTTTCATCCTGTTAGAGATACTAGAACATCGAGTACATGCAAAACAACTGCGACAGATCGTTGTTCAACACCGCCCGAGAGCACATCCGCCAAACAGCTAGATTCCTAATCAAAAACAAGCATTTAGATTCTAAAAACTGTGCAAACATTACACTTACATCGCCAACAACACGAATGATCAGAAAAACTCGCGGTAGAAGGCACGGTTGCGAAGATAGCACGAAGGTCGGGTTCATGCAGTGGGAAGTTCAGGAGCGTTACCCGGGCAGTTCAGGTTGTGATCAGAATATTATTCTGATCCCGTGATCAGAATAGTGTTTATGTATGTATGTATGTATATATATATATATATATATATATATATATATATATATATATATATATATATATATATATATATATATATATATGATTGGTTCTACGAGAAATTCTATTTTATATATGCATAACGTGTAGAATATGTAGTAGCGTAAAATATGTTTGAAATAAAAAAGAATTAAATGAAAAACACAAAATTAAAAGAAAAAATAAACCATAAACCCAAAACCTCTAAACCTTTTAGTCCCGGTCGGTGTAACCAACTGGGACTAAAGGTCCCCAACCCCCCGGCGCGGGCTCGTGCCACGTGGTGGCCTTTGGTATAGGTTCGTGACGAACCGTCACTAAACGGGGAGGCCTTTAATCCCCACCCTTTAGTGCCGGTTATAGAACGGGCACTAAAGATTCTTACGAACCGGGACTATTGCCTGATTCTGCACTAGTGAGCACAATCATTCAGCTCCTCCTCCTGATAATCGTAGTCACCTGCTCGATCTCATATCGTAGGTATGTCTGCCACCTTCCACAAATCAACCTAGCCTTGCTCAACTTAAGCGATGGGATGGGCGCTGGATCGGTGCTCTAGTTACAGTCAGAGAACACAGTCTCGATTGGACTTTTATTATTCTTTGGTCGGAATAAGAGAGAGTCACGCATCATGATCTCATCATGCATCATGGGGCGCAAGACACCCGGGAGAAAAATAGGTCTTTGACTAAAATGCGTGGACGCTCGGTGGCTCCGGTTATAGTCAAAGAGACATTATTCGGAAACCATTGGATCACGCATAATAAGATGAAGAAATACATTACTTGAGTCTCCTCAATCGAGTGTACTCAATGTTAGTAACGAAAAAGCACATATCACATTGGCCACGGCGTGACATTCCTAAAAAACTATTGTCAGTATTTTCCATATAAAATTCTTGTTGGCAATCTTTGTCAACTAATACAACCTAATTGTAGTTTTTTTAAATTGTACAAAATTGGCATTTTTCATGCTAGCCCGTGTGAATGCATGGGGTGACGACTAGTTAGAGTAATTACTTAAGTCTGTCCGTTATAGAAAAAGTGGTTTCGATAGATCTGAGCCCAACCTTTATACCCTATATATTTGTGGGCTGCCTCTAAGCATAATAAGATGATAATATGGGCAAATCCTAAACGGCGCCCGTTTCTTCGCTCTGCGCAAACGGGCGCATACCCCCCGCGCCGCGCTGGGCCGGCCCATTTCTACTTTTTTTCTGTTAAAACTGCATCAAATCAAGAAAAGGTGGGTGCGATGGTTCGAACCTGGGACGTCTCGTCTGAGAGTGCAGGGATCTGACTAGAGTGCAGGGATCTTACCACTTGGCAGCGAACCACTTTGGTGTCTGTAAGCCTCTTTCAATTCTTTTACCTTTACTTCATGTCCCTAGATTTTCTTCTTCTTCTTCTTTTTCCTGTCCTTTTTTATTCCTTTTTCTTTTTTTCATAAATGTGCGATTATTTTTGCAAATTCGATGAACCTTTTCGAATTCAATGGCCTTTTTTTATCAAAATCGATGAACTCTTTTTTCAAACTAGACGATTTTTTTCTTCAAAATCAACGAAAACTTTTCAAAATCGATGAAATTTTTTCCAAGTTGATGAACTCTTTCAAGATCGATAAAACTCTTTTCAAAATCGATGAATTATTTTTCATAACCGATGAACTATTTTTTCAAAATTTGATGAACTTTTTTCAAAATCGATGAACTCTTTTCAAAATCGACAAACCTTCTTCAAATCGACGAACCCTTTTTCCAAAGCTGATGAACTTTTTTCAAAACTCTGAACTTTTTTCAAAGTCGATGAACTTTTTTCAAAATCAAGAACTTTTTTTTTCAAAATCGTGAACTTTTTTTTCAAAGTTGATGAACTTTTTTCGAAATCGATGAACTTTTTTCAAAATCTGAACTCTTTTTCAAAGTCGATGAACTTTTTTCAAAATCATGAAATGTTTTTACAAAATCGTTGAAATTTTTACGTAACACGATCTTTTTTTCAAAACCAATGAACTTTTCTGTAAGTCATGATATTTTTTCCCGAATTTTTTCAAATAATTTAAGAAACAAAGGCTACAGTAAATGAATGTTTACATGTGTACTAGTAAGTTGCCCGGCGACAGATGTACTTTAAACATTCGCCCTGGATTTTGGTCAGCAGTGTGGTGAAGTGTAGTTGGTTAGCTCTTGTCTTTTGCAACTGTACGGTGCGAGTTTGATTCTTTGGGGGAACCATTTTTTGGCTACTGTGTCACAATGATTAGTATTCTGCGAGAATGTAAAAGAACTAAATGTAGTGACAGATCGGAAAAAAATCCAACCATTGAACATTTTTTTATTATACATTGAACATTTTTGTAATATACAATGAACATTTTTTAAATACACATTGAACCTTCTTGTGATATACGCTGAACAATTTGAAAATACACATTGAACCTTTTTGTGATATACGACTGAACAATTTGAAACTACACATTGAACGTTTCTGTGATATACACAGAACAATTTGAAAATACGCATAGAACATTTTTTATATATGTTGAACACTTATTAAATACGCAATGAACATTTTCCTATTGTACAGTGAATCGTTTGTTAAATATCGATGAACATTTTGTAATACAAGATGAACTCTTATATAGTACACAAAAAATAAAATGTAAAAATAAACAGAAGAAACACAATATTTTTATCATATTGAAATATTAATGCAAAAAAACAAGATAATTTTTTTCTTAAAGTATTAATGGACGAAAAAGGAAAAGAGAAAAGAAAAGAAAGAGAAAGATAAAACCAGAACGAAAAAAGAGAAAAGAACATGAAAGAACCAGAAAGGAAAAACAAAACAAAAATGCAAAAGAAGAAACCACAACAAAACCACTGAAAACCGGACAAAAGATTGAGGAAATCAAAAGCAAAAAACCAAACAAGAAAAATAAAACAGAGGAAACAGCACAGGAAAAAGGAACAGCGGACGAACAAAACACGAATCCCGTACGTGGGCCGGCCCAACCAGACACTCCCCTCAGCGAAGGCTCAACGTTCTGACGCCAACGAGTGTCAAATAGGGTCTGCCTCCAATCACGGAGCACATTCTTTAGCTAAGTTCTCCCACACTAGATGGGGGGCGCTATGTTTTGCTGGGTCAAGCCCATGATCCTTTTGTATTCCACATTTTGTGAAGTTTGAGTAATAAAGTGTGGCCTTTCTAAAAAAACTTTGTTGTCCCATTATTTTCTTCCCAAATTATAATTGGCCAGAACATCCAAATGGAGTAACATTGTTGCTAAGTTTGTACCGCAAGGAAGAAATCTTACACATTATGCTCAATCGTGAAACCGTATATTGGAGGGCCGTTTGGTCTGCCATATGCCCTTATCCCAACAATGAAACCATGTATGTATGGGCTTAGAAAGAATGTAGGATTGTGCAAATCACACCACTTGAAGGGCGGCATTGTTTTCACAATATATAGGATTACATGCCTTGTTGGTAAACAAGGTGAATCAGAGAGATCCCTAACTAAATCATACTACAGATATTCAGGAGGATATCATGTTACTTTCCTATTACATGTGATATGAACAAAAGGAATATTCTAACATCCCCCTCGGCTTGTGCGTCGTATGGTATCAAGCATAAGCTACAACGTAACTCAGAGAAGTACTATGAGGATAACCCTTTGGTCATGATGTTAGCATACTGATGCAAGCATGGCATGTGAAGAACCCGGACCTCACCAAGTGACAACTTCTTACGAAAAAGTGGACGTCGGTCTCAATGTACTTAGTGCAATGAGGTTGGACCGGATTAGATGCCATGTAGACAGTACTAACATTGTCCCAAAAAACAACAGTGGCAGTTGCCGGGGGATGATGAAGCTCACCAAGCAGCTGACAGATCCAACAACACTCGGTAACAACATGAGAAACGGTGCGCCAACATTGTGCTCTATCATTTAGATGACCAAGAGATGAGGTTATCACCAAGATAGACATAGTACCCGGATGTGGAGCGCCTGGTGTCAGGAAACCTGGCCTAGTCAGAGGAATTAAGCTGTAGGTGATGTTGAGGAAGAGCTGGAGATATACAGGCTGAGATCGAGAGTGCCCTTGATGTACCGGAGAATCTGTTTGACCAAGTTCCTATGAGGCTCTAGGGGCACATGCATGTACAAGCATGACTACTGAACTGTATGTGCGACGTCTGGCTGTGTAAGTGTCAAATACTACAAGGCACCAGTGTAGCGATACTCCATGGATCGGAAAGAAGATGGCCATCCTAAGCCGATAGCTTGCACTTGGTGTTGATAGGGGTGGCCGATGGGTAGCAGTCGATCATGACAACGTTGAAGAAGTTCCAACGCATACTGTCGTTGAGAAAGGACCATTCCCGAGGAGGTCCGGGTGACATAAATGACGAGGAAGAATAATAGGGCACCTAAGTCTACCATGGCAAACTCTGTATGAAGCTACTATGTGAGGTGGTGTAACCATGGACGTAATGATGACAATGACATCCACATACAATAAGATGTAGGCGAGGTCATGTCCACACATATACATAATAGAGACACATCCTACTTGGGAGCGACAAAGCCGACCCGGTGTGCAAAGAGCGAAAATTGTTAGTACCAAGAATGTGGCGCCTGCTTGAGACCATAGAGTGATTTGTGTAGGCGATGCACATAGTCACAGTAACGAGCATCAACGAGTAGATCTCGTCGAGATTGCCATGAAGAAGAGGCATTCTTGACGTCGAGCTGGTGGATCGGCCACAAACGCGAGACGGCAAGGCTGAGGACGATGCGGATCATGGCGGTATTAACAATGAGGTTGAATGTCTCATCAAAACAATGCCTAGTAGTTGAGAATAGCCACGTACCACCCATCAAGCCTTGTACCGAGCAAGGCTGTCATCCAAGTGAAAGTTGTTCTTGAAGATCCACTTCCTAAAATAACATGAGCACGAGGAGGACGTGGAACAAGAGACCACGCCCTCTTAGTGACAAGAGCATCAAATTCCTCGTTCATATTATGGAGCTAGTGCGGGTCATGTAGAGCACCCCGGTACGTTTTGGAAATAAGAGAGGAAGTGGAATGAGAAGCGGTAAGATTGAGACGGTCAACGGGCTAAAAAAGACCACTATTAGCACGAGTGACCATTGTGTGGTTGTTGGACGGGGATGGTGGCCGGTGGATAACAACTGACGGGGACATGTTGCTGGACATATAAAGAGGAGAGGGTGTCGGTCTAGGCGAGGCTACGGGGAGGCAGGAGCTATGTGCGAGAGAGCAGAGAATGGGTCGAGGGGGTGTCATGTGCCGGGCCGACGTTGAGGGAGGTGGGGAGCCGCCATGCATAGAGGGTTGTGGTTGACATGCATAGCAGGTTGCGAGCATGTAGAAGAACTGGGGGTGGCTGGGTTGCGGGCGTGCAGGAGGAGCAAGTGGGGGCTATTGGCCGGTGGGGAGGGAGGTGGAGGGTTGCCATGCAGGGCGCATTGTGGGTGGGCATGCATGGTGGGTGGAGGAGTTTGGTGTGGGCCGCGTGGTCGCAAAGTCGAGGAGAAAGTCAAGAGCGACAATGGGGTCGGCGTGACGGTCTATGGAGTAGGAGAAGGGAAATATCGTTTTGTCGCAGACCACATGACGAGATATGATGATGTGGCAGGAAGAAAGATCAAGACAACAATAGCATTTGTGGTTGTTCAGGTTGCCTAAAAAGGCACAAGCTCTGGACCGTAGTACGAGTTTGTGTTTGGCCATAGAGGATTGGTTGGTATAACATGGGCGACCAAAAGCATATGGAGCGTGGCGTAGTTGGGTGGGGGGTCATAGAGGAATATCTAAGGCACCGAAAAACCAATGGATTGGGATGGACGTATGTTGACAAGATATATATGTTGTTGTGGCAAGGGCTTCGGCCTAGTAAGAGGGTGGCATGGATGACCGGAAAAGAAGAGTACGGGTAGCATCATTAATCGGGCGAATGCCATGTTCGTCCTTGCCATTTTGGGTGGACGTGTATGGGCACGAGAGGCGGAGGTGGATGTTGTGGGTTGAGAAGAATGTGGTGACCGTAGATTTGATAAACTCGGTCCGGTTGTCGTTTGCATGGCAATGAGAGGGCTTGAGAATTATGTGCGGATGTAAGCAACAAAGTCAAATAGAATGGTAGAGGTGTTGAATTTTGGGCGAAGGGGAAAAGTCCACATGAGGTGATAAAAATCGTCAACAATAATGAGACAGCAACTGAAACCGGTATTGCGCAAAATTGAAGAATTCCAAAGATCACAATGTATCAACTCAAATGGTTCGACGCTTATTGAAGTATACCTAGCGAAGGGCAAGCACACGTATTTGCCAAGTGGACAAGGGTGACAAACATGTGAGGCTGCTTTATTAAATGGGATAAAATAGTTCTTATGAAGTTGGGACATGGCGTGGCGTCTCGGATGACCTAGGCGGCGATGCCAAAGCTCATTGGAGGTGGTGGCAAGGAGTCCATGGGCCTGGTGGTTGATGACTGAACTTGGGAAGACATAGAGATCTCCGAGACTATTGTAGCAAAGAATCACAACATTGGTGCGATGGTCCTTCAAAAAAACCCAAACTGGTCAAACTCAATTGATCAAAGGTTATCTTTGGTGAAACGATGAACGAAAAGTAAATTCTTGACAATATGAGGAACTACTAAGACATTTTCAAGAATTAAGAGAATGAGAGGAAGCAATGTAGATGTTTGGCCAGCGTGAGAGATGAGCAAGGTGACAATAGAGGAAGATGAGGGGCTGCGATTTTGAAGTATTCTAGGGTGAGAGGCCATATGTGTTGTGGCTCCAAAGTCCATGACCCACTCACCGACGGTCGATGGAGTTGCGGGGTTGTTCATGGCAGCCAGGAGCACAAAGCAGTCCCATGACGGTGTGCCGCCGTAGGCGGGAGTGATAGATGGTTGGTGCCAAACACCTGGCCTTGCAGCAGGGCGAGTTAGATGAAGGATTGGCCGGCGGTAACGCTGGAGGTCGCGGCCCAGGAGGCCAGCCCGTTGTTGTGCCGCATCGATGGAAGTGCCTGGAGCTACTAGGCTTGGCACATGTAGAGGTTGAAACAAACCCAAGAGCCAATTGAGGAGGTTGCCCCATGCTGGAAGTTGTCGTCGTTGCGGTTGCCACCAGAGGCGCCTCCATCGGTGTTGTTTCCATGCCGGGTCCGAGCCGCGGTGGTGACCAGAAGAGTTGGATCCTCTAGCGCCATAGGAGGGCACGCTACCATAGAGTGCGA
>JAHIAM010002506.1:0-125544 GCA_021605205.1 Aegilops longissima | reverse complement strand
TAACTATTATACCTTGCCTTTTGTATTCCTTTGCCCCATTTCCAATATAGAGAAGATATTTATGCACATCCTTGTTTTCAGGCTTCACTGATGATTACCTCTCAAACCACCTCTGTGGTCAGGAGGCGAGGAAATTTTTCATACAACACCCACGGTTAAATATTGAAGTGTTCCTGAAGAGGTCGAAGGATGGACGGTCAATCATCCACAGGCACTGGCCTAAAGTTGCAAAGACTTTCAACATGAATGAAGGCTCCATATTCGCCTTCCGCTTCAGCAGTTTTCTAGATGAGACGCGTCTCTCTATGTACCGTCTATGATGCTAATTTCGAAAGGTTCTAGATGTTGCATGTGAAACTTGTTGCTGGTGCAGTTGTGTAATGGGGTAGCTAAGTGCTGAAGCTATATCATGTTGTACTCTGAAGTATTTCAATTATGAAATCCTGCTTCCTTAATATGGAAATGGAATATATTATG
This sequence comes from Aegilops longissima, assembly GCA_021605205.1. NCBI lineage: Eukaryota > Viridiplantae > Streptophyta > Magnoliopsida > Poales > Poaceae > Aegilops > Aegilops longissima. The sequence continues at coordinate 125,067 of JAHIAM010002506.1, read as the reverse complement.
TGCTTAATATGAATGTCGATTAGATTAGTAAATGGATTATTAATAATAGGCCAACTAGCCCGCTAACTGGCCAATTAGCTTGCTAATTGGGTTTTCCTATTGCAAACGGTTAATGAGAAACCACCGTGGGCGATGACCTCAGGCAACGAACATAGTTTCTAGGAATAAACCATGTTGGATCAATGAACAATCACACACGACATTCTCTTCAAAACTGTTTGCGTTACGCCACCTTGCACGAACGTTTTCCTTGTAGTGACTGTGTGGGATGTATATACGAACGAAAACGTTTAGTGGTGACTGACTATGTGGGATGTACTTACGACTGGAAATGACTTCGCCTGTATAATTGTATTTTTTGAGCACTACTGTATGTATTTCTGTATTTGAGTGCTCGTCGGTCGCACACGACCTCATTTTGCCGAGCGTGTGTGCCAAGAGGGCATATCCCCAACGGTTTCTGGGTCGTGTGGGAAGGACCCTCCTATCGCCCACACTCACTTGGCGACGGTTCTAAATGCCGTCGCGGAAAGGGGTTAAAAACCGTTTGTCTAGGACTGGCGCGCACCAGGGCACGTACATTACTAGTAACGCCGGTATTTAATGACCTTTAAGGCGACAGAGTGAATGTCTGACTGTTGCCATCCAGAGGTGGCTCTAAGTCTTATGTCCTTCGAGTGGATTCTTGTCTACCGAGTGAATAACGACGGTCGAGTGGAATTGGAATATCCGAGTGGATCTTCTGTTGAGTGGATCACACTTCATGAGGATTCCAGTCGGTATCTTCTGTTTAACTTTGTAGGCCTTGGCCTCTTGTGCATTGTCCTTGGGTAGGGCACACAGGTCAGGCCTACGACCCTACCCTAGGTACATATCCTCGTCATTAGCCCCTGAATGGATCGAGGACCGAGTGAAGAAGGATTGAAGTTGACTTCGACCCGACTCACTGTCTCTAAGACACCTTCTTGGAGGTTCGACAGTATGTTAGTAGTTTAACCCTTCGTCAGTCGCCTTGATTGATTCTGGCTTCTGGAATTTCCGAGTGAAATATGTAGCATGGTATTGAGCAGATTTGATTTGGCTATCTTTGGTGCGATCAACTGATTTGCTGGACCCGGATTTCACGGGATTCGAAATTTGGAGAAGCGCGCGGGTCGGGGCGTGCTGCAGTAAGCAGGGCAAGTGGAGAGGGAATCCTAGATCCGCACACCACCTTTTTCGCCACGTATCAAGTTGGCTCCGATTGCGGGATGTGTTAAGATTGCGCGGGCCCATGAGTCAGCCACTCGGATGCGTGGTCATATAAGGCGACACTGCCGATGCGTGGAACAGTGCCTGCCATTATCCCCCTTCTCATTTGCCTCTCCGCCTCGCCCCCTCCAGTGCAATGCCTCTCTGCCCACTCCTGTCGAGCATTACAACAATGGCGAAAGATAAGACAAGGGACCTGGAGCACGCGAAGAAGACGACGACCAAGGGCAAGAAGACGGCGAAGGGATCGACCTCGTGGTCTACCCTGCCGCCAGGTTGGATCCAAGAGGATTGGATCCCTTCCTCCGTCTCGGTGGAGATCTGGAGGGACTCGTCGCCGACGTCCTGATCACAGACGGATCTTGGAGGCTGCCGGAGGGGGAGTCCGAGCCTGCGCCATGCGACGACGAGTGAGTTCTCCTCATGACTCATGTGGAAAGAGGTTTTTCATTGCCCCCGCATCCATTCTTCTATGGATTCTTGAATTTCTTCGGTGCTCAGATCCATCACTTTCCCCCAAACCCCTTCTCGTACCTTGCCCCATATGTTTCATTGTGTGAGAACTTCCTAGGATGCTACCCACACTGGGGGTTGTTCAAACACATTTTCACTTGCTGTTCTCAGTCGGTTAAGAAAGCCAATCCGACTGATGAGAGGACCCACGTGATCCAAATGTGTGGAGGTCTGGGGGTCCAAATGATAGGTTGGTGCTCTTTCCCTCCTATGACCTTTCCTGAATCGGGCAGTCGACCTAGTTTTACTAAGGATATCCCGACCCCGGGTCAGTCGACTGGCCTTCCCCCATTCTCTCTGGAGAGACTCCACGCCCCTTGTTTACTAACTGTAGAGGATGAGGAGAAGGGCGAGGTGGCCATCCTGGTTGATGTCGTTGTGGCATTGATCCGGGGCGGAGTGATACGCATGGACTTGCTAGAAGTGTTTCTCAGTCGACGCATCCAGCCGTTGCAAGCTCGCGACCATCCATGTGGATGTACTCGGGTCCAAGCGACACCGCTCGATCCCACCCGGAGTGTCGGATTACGGGTTCCGGCAAACCCTTGAGGTTCGAACTCTGGTGTGCGCACGAAGATCTCTCTCTCCCTAGTTCGCTCTCGCAGTGATCTCAAGGCCTAGCTCGCCGAGCCCAAGGAACAAGAGACACAAGAGTTTATACTCGTTCGGGACACCGTTGTGGTGTAATACCCTACTCCAGTGTGGTGTAGTGGATTGCCTTGTAGGCTGAGGATGAACAAGTACAAGGGATGAATAGCCTCCTGAGGAAAGTTGTTCCTGAGCTCGGAGAGCTTGTGTGTGCGAGACCGGTCTGAATGATCTCTCCCCTTGCTACGGTGGTGGCTAGTCCTATTTATAGAGGCCTTGGTCCTCTTCCCAAATGTTAGGTAGGAAGGGATCCCACAACGGCCAATTTTGAAGGGAGACAATAAGTACAAGTTATCCTGACAAAAGGCGGTCTTCGCCTGCCAAAGGCTCTGGTGGTGACGCTGCTGTGGGCTCCGTGGTGACCTCTGTCCTACCGTCCCGCTGGTCTTGGTCATGTTGCACCGATATGGAAACCTTTGTCTGATGCCTCGGGACTCCTCGCCTGCGCCTGCCTCTTTAGCACCAAAGAGGAAACTGGCACTCTGTGCCCGCAGGCGCCCGCCTGGCTTCGGTCGTCATGGATCACGTCACGCGAACCTCACGAGGTGCCCCTTGCATAGATATCTCCGCTCCTCGGGAACCTGCCTAGCAAGGCCGCCCCTGAGGAGGTCTTGGTGTCATCCACCCCACGAGGCTTAGCCCCTACGAGGGTCTTGAGTTGTTGCTGATGACAATGGGTCGTACCAGGCCGCTAGCTGAGCCACGCCCTGGGCCGCAGGCAGGCAAGTCTGGGTACCCCCGTTCCTAGGACACCGACACGGAGGAGGTCGACAGGAATCAGTGGCCAAGTAGCTTCGGAGCAACACTGGAAACAAGGACAACCCACGCGGAGCAAAGCGGATCTTGCCATTCAACACCGAGAACTCTCCAGGAGAGGTTAGGCATAACTTGCCGAGTGTTTTATCTTGTATTCTTCAATATGCAGCTATTCTGAAATCCGACTGATATTTGCAACATGTGCCTTGTAGGTAATCACGAAGATGTACTCGCTCGTGCCGAATGGAGAACAACACCTCGGAGGAGCAGAGAGCGAGGGTGGGAGCGCCGATATTGATTATGCTGACAACAGTGATGATGACAGCGACGACTCTGACGATAGCGAGGAAGTCGAGTCACCAGCACACACCGAGCGACGCACCAAGCAATCACAAGATCCTCCAGCTGACCACGGCAAGGCAACGATGTCGAGTGTGAGGACTCCAAAGCGCACTCGGACGTCGACTCCCGACCCGACGGAGAAAACTGCCAAGCAAGCCAAGGTCATTCCTCCTAAACCTCGGAAGGCTCTGCCCAGGATCAAAGTTGACGTGCCTATTGCTTCGGCATAAGTGTTTCTTCTTCTTTTTCTTCATTCCTGTTGTGGACCTTCTTCTTTATTTGACCGAATGGGATCCTGGGTCTCCAGAGCTACTACCTCTGGGACGTCCCATATGGAGATTGACGATGAGCAGGCTGACACTGCGGACGCGGCCACTTCTCGAGCAGGTATGATCAGCTCACACCTTGTCAATTGTCCTGGCGATCGACTAGAATCTTACTATCGAGTGACTACAGTGCCAGCAGGCATTATCCAACTTCCACACGAGGATGAGAAGGAGCCTCCAAGGAGTGCAGGAGGAAGAGGCAGGGCCTCGACCACCTCGTGGAACCTTGCCCGGAGAGTGCCTTCCAGTCGGAGGTCTCATCCGCTGCCCGAACTTGTTGTTCAAGAACTCGGTAGTTTGTCTCGAGTTGGTGTCTATTTTGCTGACCCTTTGTCGACTGCCCAGCGTCCAACGTCGACTGCCCAAGCTACAGGTCCGACTGGGCAACCTCAAACGTTGATCCCTCTTGCTGCGTCACCAACTCCTGCGGCAAGTGGATTCGCTCTCCATCATGTCCCGGAGGACCAAACAGGAGCTGCTGAGGAGGCTATGATCCAAGCTAGCTTGATGATGCAGTGGCTGAAGGAGGTGTACGCTACTTACGACACCAGTTCCGCCCTTCGGACCAATGTCCAAGTAAGTACGATTGTAAGTTGATTTCCGACTGGATTTTCTTTGTCTTGAATATGTACACCAATTGGATGTTTTCTTTTACTGTGTAGTTCTTCAAGTGGGGGCACGCTAAGTGCACCCACTGGGTGTAGTCCTCGAGACCCTTATCGAATGTTTGATTCAGCGGGGGTCTTTGCGTGTTTGTAGCTCTTCACTCGGGCCGGTCGGGCCGTGCCGAGTGGGTAACTGAACCCGTGGGGCATGCTGAGTGCACCCACTGGGTGTAGACCTCGAGACCACTGTCGACTGTGGGCAGTTGGCGGGGGTCTGAGAATGGGGTTTTTCTTCTTCCACTCGGGCCGGGCAGAACATACCAAGTGGGAAATTGATCCAGTGGGGGCATGTTGAGTGCCCCCACTGGGTGTAGTCCTCGAGACCGCCATTGAATGTTTGATTCGGCGGTGGTCTTAGAACTCTTTTGATAACAACAATCTAGATTAGCTCTTCTTCACTCAGAAGTAAAGGGTCTTTCTCTTGTCGACTGGATTGTTTTTTGTTGATCTCAGAAGTCTTGTGAACTTGGGACTCAGTACGTTGCCTTGGAGAAGGAGAAGATCCAACTCCAACTAGATCTAGAACTTGCCAAGAAGAACTTGAAGGATGCTCACGCCAAAGTGAAGACCATGGGAGGTAATACTTTGCCGACTGTATGTCGTTTCTTCTTTTTCATAATTTGAACCGAGTGATTCCACTCGAACAAGTGTGCATAGTGAAAACCTCAACTCCAAGCATGACTGAAGAATGTTATTTCTTTAGACACTATGAAGCAGGCGTTGGATAGGAAGGACACTGAACTCGCGGGAGCATAGAAGGTTGCGCGAGAGAAGACTGAAGCAGTTGAGAGAAAGCTAGCTTCAGTCGGCAAACTCGAAGAGGAGAATGCGGCCTTGAAGACTGCCGTTGAGGAGGTGAAGGAGGATGCCGCTTAGCTGAGGGAGGAGAAAGTTGTCTTGACTGAAAAGGTGGACCAACTCACTCGGAAGAGGGACGAGCTGGAGTTTTACTTGGGGGACTTGCAAAGAAGATGTACATCATGCTCGAAGGTATCTTTGTTTTTCTGAGTGAATCTGTAAACTTCCGCATAATATTGTTGCTGACTTGTATTTTCCCTCCTTGTGCAGAGTTTTGTCAGAATTTTGAGCAGGAAACCGAACAGATTGAACCAGGCCTGGACCCCACAAAGTCACTCATCAAGGATGAAGTTGCAATGAATGTACTGCGACTTGAAGCTCGTCTCGATAGTGTCTTGGGGTATATTGCTCGACTGAAGGTTGCCCTGTCAAGGATAGACCAAGAGCTGTGGCCAGAGATTAAACTTCAGAATGACCTCGAGCCACTGATGACTCGGCTCAATGAAGTTCCTAGTCAAGTGCAGGCATGGAAGAAATCAGCTGCTCGCTGCGGAGCCGATGTGGCCCTTTCGCTTGTTCGTGTCCACTGCAAAGATGCCAAAGAAGAAAGGCTGAAGGCCCTCCATGTGGTGAACAAAAAGAAGCTCCAGTTTGAATCTTTCATGGAGACTTTCATTGAGGCAACCACTCGCATAGCTGATGGCATAGACCTGGACACCTTCGTCAAGCTAGTGAGCCCTCCTCCTGCTGTGTGAAGAAAAATTGAATGATCTGAATTTATTTGCCTCGGAATGTCGAGTGATCTTGTTACCCTTAAACTCTTTTGGGCCTGACGCCCGAGTACTTTCAATTGAGATTCTGAACTTGGTGGATTTATCCGAACTTGGTGGATTTATCCGAATATTGCTTTCTTGTCTTCAGAATGCTTTGTGAGAATGGTTTTTTTAACTTAGCCAAAGCTGGTTCAAGGCTAAGCCCCCGAGTGGGAGGATTGCTCTCCACTCGGAGTAGTTTTTTAACTTAGGTGAGGGCGGGCTCGCGGCTAAGCCTCCGAGTGGGAGGGATGCTCCCACTCGGAGTAGTTTTCTAATTTAGATGAGGATGGGCTCGCGGCTAAGCCCCTGAGTGGGAGGGATGCTCTCTCTCGGAGTAGTTTTTTAACTTAGGCGAGGACAGGCCCGCGGCTAAGCCCTCGAGTGGGAGGGATGCTCTCACTCGGAGTAGCTTTTTAACTTAGGCGAGGTCAGGCTCGCGGCTAAGCCCCCGAGTGGGAGGGATGCTCTCACTCAGAGTAGTTTTTTAACTCAGGTGAGGTCAGGCTCGCGACTAAGCCCCCCGAGTGGGCGGGATGCTCTCACTCGGAGTAGTTTTTTAACTTAGGCGAGGACAGGCTCGCGGCTAAGCCCCCGAGTTTGAGGAATGCTCTCACTCGGAGTAGTTTTTTAACTTAGGCGAGGACAGGCTCGCAGCTAAGCCCCCGAGTGGGAGGATTGCTCTCACTCGGAGTGATCTTTTAACTTAGGCAAAAAACGGGTTCCGTAGCTAAGTCACCCACTTGGGGACTTGAAGACATGTTTTTGTGAGAACAATCATTAAGAGACTGTAGGAATCATTTCTTGATAAACGATCTAACAAGTACTCTTATTTCATCCTGACAATCTAACTGTCAAGTGTAAAAACGACGACGAAGGTCTGCGTTCCAGGAGCGCGGCTCATCTTTCTTCTGAGCTAGGATGTAAAGGTGTTATGCCCCATTGTGAAGCACCTTGGTGACGATGAAAGGGCCTTCCCACGCTGGGGCGAGTTTATGCGGTCGTTGCTGATCCACTCGGAGTACTAGGTCTCCTTCTTGAAATGCTCGACCTTTGACATTCCTAGCATGGAATCGACGAGGATATTGCTGATAAATAGTCGACCAAATCAAAGCCATCTCTCGTTCTTCTTCTAGAAGGTCTACTGCATCCTGATGTGCTTGCTCTAACTCAGCTTCTGAATAAAGTTCCACTCGGGGTGCATTGTGAAACAGATCACTCGGTAGCACGACTTCAGGCCCATACACCATGAAGAAAGGGGTTCGGTTAGTGGATCAGTTGGGAGTTGTCCTCAACCCCCACAGGACAGATGCCAGCTCAGTCACCCACCCTCCAGTTGCATGCTCAAGGTTGCACATGAGCTGAGGTTTCAAACCTTGGATGATCAGACCATTTCCTCTTTCAGCTTGCCTATTCAACTGCGGGTGCGCAATGGATGTGTAATCTACCTGAGTGCCCTGAGAAGCGTAGAAATCTCCTAACTCTTCTGAATCAAAGTTTGTGCCGTTGTGTGTAATAATGCTATGTGGAACTCTATACCGGAATACCAACTCTTTTATAAACTTGATGGATGTGCTTGAATCTAACTTCTTGATAGGCTTGGCTTCAATCCACTTGTTGAATTTGTCGACTGCTACAAGTAGATGAGTGATACCACTTCTGCCAATCCTGAGGGGCCCAATCATGTCCAATCCCCACACAGCAAATGGCCAGACGAGTGGAATGGTTTTCAAGGCAGATGCGGGGCTTGTGGGACATGTTTGCATAGAACTGGCAACCTTCACACTTCTGAATGATTTCCTTTGCAGCTTCATTGGCCCATGGCCAGTAGAATCCGGCTCGGTATGCTTTGGCCACGATGGTCCAAGAGGACGCACGGTGACCACATGTCCCCGAGTGGATCTCATCCAAAATCAGTCGACCCTCTTCTGGAGAGATACATCGCTGAGATATTCCAGTAAAACTCTCTCTGTAGAGCTGTCCGCCTATCACTGTGAAGGCCTTGGACCTACAAACGATCTTACGTGCTTCAATTTCATCTTCTGGAAGCTCCTGCCTGAGCAGATACACAATGTACGGCATTTTCTAGTCGGGGGTGATTACTAGGATCTCCATAACCAGATCAATAACTGCTGGTATCTCAATTTCAGTCGGATTGGTAAGGCTTATTGCTTGGGGAGGTTCTTTAGTAACAGGATCCTCTTGCACTGACGGGGAATGGAGATGCTCAAGAAACACATTGCTGGGGATAGGCTTCCAAGTGGAACCTATTTTTGCTAGATCGTTGGCCGCTTGATTCTTGATTCGGGGAATGTGGTGGAGTTCCAAACCCTCAAACTTTTTCTCTAACTTCCTCACTGCATTGCAGTATCCAGTCATGGCAGGGTTCCTGAAATCCCACTCCTTCATCAGCTAATTGACCACCAAATCCGAGTAGTCATAAACCATCAGGCAACAAACGCCGAGCGAGATGGCCAACCCGTAGAGGAGTGCTTCATACTCAGCTTTGTTATTGGAGGAATCAAAGTGAATTTGGAGGACATAACTAAGTTTATCACCTCTTGGGGACACCAGGATAACTCCAGCACTAGAACCATTCAACATGTTAGATCCATCAAAGAACATAGTCTAGTGTTCCGAGTGAACTTGAGTCGACTGTTGTTGTTCAATCGACTCGGCCAAGAAATCTACGAGCGCTTGAGACTTGATCGCCTTCTTCACTTCGAACTTGATATCCAGAGGGAGAAGTTCAGTTAGCCACTTAGCCACTCTACCAGTTGCATGATTGTTCATGATTTCAGACAATGGAGCATGGCTGAGGACTGAAAACCGAGTGGTCTTGGAAATAATGTGCAACTTTCTTCGCAGTCAAGTAAATTCCATAAACAATCTTAAGCTAAAGTGGACACCTCTTCTTGGATGGAGTCAAGACTTCAGAGATATAATACACTGGGCGTTGAACTTTATAGGCCTTGCCTTCTTCTTCTCACTCGACTATGAGCATTGTGCTGACAACCTGACCAGTGGCTGCAATATATAAGAGTAGAGGCTCTTTGCTATTCGGAGCATCAAGCACCGGCTGGGTGGAAAGCAGGGCTTTGAGCTCCACATACGCTGCTTCAGCCTCGGGAGTCCACTCGAACTTATCAAACTTTTTAATCAGTCGGTAAAGAGGCAATGCCTTTTCACCGTGACGCGAAATGAATCGACTCAATGCAGCGAGACAACCTGTGAGCTTCTCAACATCATGCACACGCATAGGGCGTTTCATTTGGAGAATTGCACCGATCTTCTCGAGATTGGCATCTGTCCCTCGTTTGGAAACAAGAAAACAGAGTACTTTCCACCGGGAACTTCGAATGTGCACTTGGACAGATTCAACTTGATGTCATATCTTCTCAGATTAGCAAAAGTTTTAGCAAGGTCAGTTAGCAGGTCGTAACCTTTGCGTGACTTAAGCATGATATCATCCATATACGCCTCCACATTCTGACTGATCTGAGTGAGCAGGCACTTATGAATCATGTGCCTGAATGTGGCGCCAGCGTTTTTGAGACCGAAAGCCATGGTGAGATAGAAAAGACACCCGAACGGGGTGATGAAGGCTGTTTTTATTTCGTCTAGCCCATACAGTCGGATCTTATGGTATCCGGAATACGCATCATGAAAAGACAAAAGCTCACACCCCGCAATCAAGTCGACTATCTAATCGATGCGAGGGAGAGGGAAATGATCTTTCGGGCCGGACCGATTGGTATGCTTGAATTCAATGCACATACAGAGTGAATTATCCTTCTTAGGGACCATGACGACATTGGCGAGCCACTCAGAGTGGTATATCTTGCGGATAAACTCAGCTGGCAGGAGCCGAGCCACTTCCTCGCCAATCGGCTTCCTCTTCTCCGCGGCGGACCAATGGAGATGCTCTTGACAGGTTTGGCTTTGAAGTCATGATGCAAGCGGTGCTCAGCCATCCCCCTAGGTACACCTAGCATGTCAGAAGGTTTCCATGCGAACATGTCCAAGTTCTCACGGAGGAACTTGATGAGCGCGACTTCCTATTTGCTGTCAAGTGTTGTTGAGATGTGGGTCGGAGCAGCTGTGGGATCTTTTGAGTGGATGTGAACTGGTTTTGTCTCGCCAGCTGACTGAAATGCAGACTCAGAAGCAGGCTTCTTGGAACTAAGAAAATCACTCGGATCGGCATTCTTCTTGTACTCTTCCAGTTCCACCACTGCCATTTGCTCGTCGGCAATCTTGGAACCCTTCTGGAGGCTTTCCTCTACTCTCTGTTTATTCCCAGTGACCATGATCACACCTTTGGGCCCGGGCATCCTCAGTTTGAGATACATGTAACATGGACGGGCCATGAAATGAGCATATGCCGGCCTGCCCAGAATAGCATGATATGCACTGTGAAAATCTACCACTTCAAATGTCCATTTTTTCTTTGCGGAATTCTTTGAATCACCAAAAACTACATCCAAAGCAATCCTGCCCGAGTGATTTCGCCTTCTTTCCTGGGATGACTCCGTGAAACTGCATGTTGCTCTCACTGAGTCGGGACATCGGAATGCCCATCCCCTAGAGGGTTTCTGCATACAGAATGTTCAAACCACTACCACCATCCATGAGAACTTTACGTAGTCGAGTGCCTCCAACAACTGGGTCGACCACCAAAGCTTGCTGCTCGAGGGTAGCAACATGAGCTGGGTGATCCCACTAGTCGAAGGTAATAGGAGTCTTTTCCCGCTTGAGGTTTGTTGTAGTCGTCGGAGCAACCATGTTCACCTCTCTGTTGATGACTTTCAGTCGATTTTTGCTCTCAACATCAGCAAAAATCACCAAAGTAGCATTGACCTTCGGGTAATCATCTGCCTTTTCCTCCTCTTCATCCTTATTGGAGCCCTTCTCGCTCTGCTGACCCTCACGGAACTGCTGAATTAGGAATCTGCACTACCGAGTGGTGTGCTTGGGAAAAATCAAATTACCCTCTTCATCTTTCTTTGTGTGGATTTCACATGGTAAATCCATGACATCCTGGCCTGACTGGTCCTTGATCTTCTTGGGTCTCCACGGCCCCTTGGGCTTTCCCTTGAACTTTCCGAGGGTATTCACCACTGCAGCTTCAGCCTGACATGTGGCTTCACCTTATGCTTCGCTCCGATCGAATTTCCACCCCAGCCGGGTCGATGCCTTACCTTTGACATTACATAGTCGGTCTTCTTCTTCGCCATTAGTGTACCGAGTGGCTATCTCCATCATCCGATTCAGAGTCATGGCTCCGGAACGACCAAACTTCAGTGTGAGATCTCTGTACCGTACACCTTCCTTGAAAGCGTAGACTGCTTGGTGCTCCGAAACATTCTCCACCAAATGGTGAAGTGTAGTCCAACACTGGATAATCCCTCAAGGTCGCATTCAGCTTTTGAATACAACGTTGTAACTCGGACAGCCCAGCGGGCCACTTGCAAGAGCCTTCAAATGTCTTGATAAACACTCGGGCCAAGTCTTCCCAACAGTATATGCTAGCGGGAGCCAACTGATTCAACCACGCCCTGGCTGAGCCTTCCAGCATCAACGACAAGTGCTTCATGTCCACTTCACCATTGCCTCCATCGATCTGCACAGCCAGTCGGTAGTCCTCTAACCACGTGTCTGGCTTCGACTCGCCAAGAACTTGTTTCACTCCAAAGAGCCAATCGGTTGGGAGGAATCTCAACAACTCGAATGGCTCTCTTCGAAATGGTCCAGCCCGAGATTTAACGCTCGCTCCCACTTGGGCGCTCTCTGTCCATACCTTCTCTTTTAGCCCAGCCTCTGTCAACCAAGACTGACCTTGCATCAAATCCGGGCTCTCGGGGGTCGACTGGAATCCTCCGCTCGTCGCTGTACGGGTGCCTGTCGTCATACCGCCGGGGCGCGTATGAACCACCACTCAGGGGGGGGTGGGCACTCGACGGCGGTCATCATGGTGGTATCGAGGATCAAACTGCCCGTGGCCTTGACCCAGGTACTGCTCCTGGTGATAACCACGATCTTCACGCCGCTGAGGAGATCTTGGGCTGTCTGCCGACTGAACTGTGTCTGCCATGACAGACCTGTTGTGGATCATATTGCACGACTGAGAAACAGCCGAGTTCTATTCTCCGGCCGCCCTGAGCAGTGCCCAAATCTGCTGTAAGCTTCTACCAGCCTCGAAACTGGACGGCTAGATCGAATCTGCAATACATGCAGCTGCTGCAACATTTTGGATCGTGGTAAGGTATACCTGACACTCTTCTCAAGGCCTAGTCAGAAACAATTTCCGCAGCTGTCGACTAGAACCTGGGAATTGCCTGCGGGCGCGGTCGTCGAGTGATTGTTGAAGATTCCTCAGGCGCGCACGCTCAGCCGGAGTGGCTACGCGCGCAGCCTCCAAGGCCTAAGCCTCGGGGGTCTCCCCAATGATGGGGGTCTGGAGAGCTCGATCGTTTCTGTGTTGCGGCTCTTCCCTCTACTCCGCAGTGCGAGCTAGAAGATAGTACTCGTCGCTGCCGCGCGACGGAGCGCCGTTGTCACCCCCGCCACAGGGAAATCCAGGCGGATTGCGCTAGTGGCCAACCATGAGGACTTCCGCCGCGGGGTCGTTTCTTTCGCACTCGAAGAGAGTATCCGGGTCACCATTCGACAGATCGAACAATCCATAGAGAGATTCATCGGGATTGATTGCCGCAATTTCAGGAGTGGCCGACTGACGGGCCATTGCGTGCTTCACCCACCGCTGGAGCCGTGAGCGACCAGATCGCTTGCGGTGACGGGCAGTGGGAAGCGAAGACACCGTGGGAGCCGACCGATACTGAGTCGATGGCTGCCGCAGGTGGACGCCGCGGGCACTTGCGCGGAAGTGCGCTGCCCCGCGAATGGGGAGCGCCTCAACATTGAGGGGGGATTCTTGGAGCCAAGCCGAATCATTGGCAATGAAGGTGATCGCGCCGAGATGGATCTCGCGACCCAAGGACAATCCACTGCCAGAAACCATGATGACGAAAATCGAAGATTGCAACCTCACCAGAAATCGCTCACACGCCTGCCCCATAGTGGGTGCCACCTGTCGTGGGAACAAATATGACAGTAGAGATAGGGGCACGTAGGAGGAGGCAGTGCCTAGCTACGGCGAGGTTGTACACTCAGTTTTACGAGTTCAGGCCCCTCTCGGAGGAGGTAACAGCCCTACGTCTCGAGGATGCGGAGGCTCTGTAGATTAGAGTGTTGAGTTATAGGGGGTGCGAACCCTTGTGCAAGACAGGAGGGGTAGCTTATATAGAGTACGCTGACCCCTCGCGGCCCTAGGTTATACAGGGGTTCAATGAGAGAGTAAAGTCCCGTACATTACTGGTAACGCCCATATTTAATGACCTTTAAGGCGACGGAGTGAATGTTTAACCGTTGCCATCCAAAGGTGGCTCTAAGTCTTCTGTCCTTCGAGTGGATTCTTGTCTCCCAAGTGAATAACGACGGTCGAGTAGCATTAGGATATCCGAGTGGATCTTCTGTCGAGTGGATCACACTTCATGAGGATTCCAGTCGGTATCTTCTGTTTAACTTTGTAGGCCTTGGCCTCTTGTGCAGTGTCCTTGGGTAGGGCATACAGGTCAGGCCTACGACCCTACCCTAGGTACATGTTCTCGTCACTAGTAACCTTGAGTTCTTCCTCTGCTATCTAAAGTTTGTTGATGACCTTTGGAGAAATCAGATTCAACCCGCCTCACCGTCAACAAACATATTTGTGAGCTTGAGGTTGCGGATTGTTGGTGAGAGCAACAACGCCAAGCACCCTACCGCAGTGGTGCGGTTAGGATGGTCCTCTTCATCAAAGATGATGGACATGCGGGACCACTTGAGTAGCTTCCGAGAATCTACCACTGGCTCCACGGCATTAACTTCACGCGCCAACTGTTTAAGTTGGCGGTGAGAGGAGTGGAAAGATGCACCCCGTCAATGCATAGGGCGCCAGTGGCTTTCGGAACTCCTGCTCACTGGTTTCCTCTTCATCTCCTCCATCACTCTCATCATTGCTATCCTTTTTCCCATGGCCTATGGAGGGTTTTCCTTGATTCTGAAGAGCCTTGCCGGGGCGGCTTGCTCTGCCGCCTCTGCCCTTCCCGCGAGTGCCATCTTGATCTTTCTCCTTATCACGCTTCTCGTATTCAGCCCTCAGCTTCTTGACGAGCTACTCAACCTAATGACACCTCAAGATCATGGCCCTTGGTCCGATGGATCTTGCAGTACGGCCCATCACCTTTCCCAGCCTTCTCGGTGGCGCGGCTTCCCGGCAATCAGTGAACATGGCAACTTCCTTGCCGGGAACCTCGGTCTTGGCCTTCTTGTCGGTACTAGGTGCGCTCAATCCCTCAACGGTCATCACTGCCTTATGCTTACGCCTTTTGTTGCGTGATGTCTACTACACAACTTGTTCTTGTAGACTCGTGTTGGGCCTCAGAGCACATAGTTTTGTAGGACAGTAGCAAATTTCTCTCAATTGGATGAGATAAGGTTTATCAATCTGTGGGAGGCGTAGGATGAAGATAGTCTCTCTAAAACAACCCTGCAACCATATAACAAAGAGTCTCTTGTGTCCCCAACACACCAAATACAATGCTAATTTGTATAGGTGCCCTAGTTCGGCGAAGAGATGGTGATAAAAGTGTAATATGAATGGTAGAAATCTATTTTTATAATCTGGATAAATAAAAACAGCAAGGTAGAGAACATAAAAGTGAGCACAAACAGTATTGCAATGCTTGAAAATGAGGCCTAGGGTCCATACTTTCGCTCGTACAATATCTCAACAATGCTAATCTAATTGGATCATATAACCGTCCCTGAACGTGCGATGAATAATCACTCCAAAGTTCCTATCTAGCGGAGAACATAAGAAGATATTGTTTGTAGCTGTTCTTTCCAATCGATCTATCCAAGAGTTCGTACTAAAATAAGACCAAGTTATTCTTTCTGATCGATCTATCAAGAGTTCGTACTAAAATAACACTAAGTTATTCTTTCCGGTCGATCTATCAAGAGTTCATACTAAAATAACACCAAAGCAAATTCACATTCATAATACTCAAACCAACACAAAGAACCTCAAAGAGTGCCCCAAGATTTCTACCAGAGAAACAAAATACGAGAACATGCATCAACCCCTATGCATAGATTACCCCAATGGAATCCGCGAGTTGAGTGCCAAAATATATCTCAAGTGAATCAATATAATACCCCATTGTCACCATGGGTATCAAGTGCTCTCAAATCCATAAAAGTATTCAATCCGATAAAACGAAATCTCAAAGGGAAAACTCAATTCATTACAACAAGATAGAGAGGGAGCAACACCATATGATGCGACTATATTAACAAAGCCCGCGATACATCAAGATCGTGCCATCTCAAGAACATGAGAGAGAGACAGAGATTAAACACATAGCTACTGGTACAAACCCTCAGCCCCAAGGGTGGACTACTCCCTCCACATCATGGTGGCCGCCGAGATTATAAAGATGGCCACCGGTGATGGTTTCCCCCTCCGGCGGAGTGCAGGAACGGGGTCTAGATTGGTTTTTCGTGGCTACAAAGGCTTGCGGAGGCGGAACTTCTAGTCTAGCGTTACACCTGGGGTTTTTGGAATGTTTGAGAATTTATAGGGCGAAGAGGCGGTGCGGGAGGCCACCGAGGTGGGCACAACCCACCAGGGCGCGCCTGGGCCCCCAGGCACGCCCAGGTGGGTTGTGCGCTCCTCGGGGCACCCCTCTGGTACTTCTTTAGCCCACTGGGTGTCTTCTGGTCTCGAAAAAAATCTCCAAAAAGTTTCACTGCGTTTGGACTCCGTTTGGTATTGATTTACTGTGAAGTAAAAAACAAGCAAAAAACAACAAGTGGCACCGGGGACTATGTCAATAGGTTAGTCCCAAAGAATGATATAAAGTTGCTATAAAATGATTGTAAAACATTCAAGAATGATAATATAACAGCATGGAACAAGCAAAAATTATAGATACGTTGGAGACGTATCATTGCACTTCTTGTTCTTCTTCTTCTGATTGGTGGCCACATCGTCATCCTCCGAGTCGATGTCGATGCCATCCTCTTCGCTGGGGAGCCGCCTCCCCTCCTCTACCCGAGCACATTTATCCATCAGAGTGTATAGCTCCTTCACAGTCTTGGTCAATCGTGTTCTCGTTGTCGTGTGCGAGTTGCCAGGGTGGCGTGGTAACGAGGTGGAGGCGCTTGAGGACCAGCTGCTCCGTTTGGCGCATCGGCTGGGTCAACTTGTTCCGGGGGGCACATGCCCTGCGGCCATGCCCACTGGGGGAGCGGCAGGAGAGTTGTGATTCGCCCTAGAGCGAGTTCCACCGCTGTGGCTTTGCCCCTCGGTCGGGCGGAGAGGTGCAGATAGAATGATCTCTCCACTCGTACATCGTGGAGCGTGGTCATTGGGATGTTGTTGGCGATGTCCTTCTCCGGTGCCTCCTGCTCCCGTTTCGGCCACAGGGAAGGTGGTGACAACGCCGCCTGCGTCGGCCATGTCCCTAGCAGTGTCCACACCACCGTGCGTCCCTGTAACCCCCGCAGTGTCGGTGGCCGCGTGCAACGGGGCCTTCGAGGTGGACGAGTGGGCTCGGTGCCGGGCATCTTCTTGGGGGCATGGACGATGGAGCCGTTGATGAAGAAAACGATGATGAAGATGATGTTGTCACATCCCTAATCCTGGTCTGACCTATGCCAGCTTCCATGTGTGCATCATGTTTAAATTCAAATGAAATTTGAATTGAGGGATTTTTCAAAGCCTCAGAAAACCCCTAAAAATAACCAACATTTAAATCTCATCAAATGAGTCCAAGAAAATGTTCCTGTTATTCTGTGAAAATATTGGCATGAGGTGAAATTCAAACCAATATTTTGGAGTCACAAATATTTATTCTGGCCATTTGAATTAATCCAATAACTATTTGCTTTGGATTTATATTTAATATATATTAAATATGACTCAATAATTACGAAGTTTGTGAGTGGCTTTGTATATATTTTAGCAAGCCATATAATAACCTACAGAATTTATTAAAATGATTTAGTTGCTAAACTAAATCAAAACAGAGGAAGAAAAATAGAAAACAGAAACAAATAAAAGAGAGAGAGAAACTTACAGTCAAGCAGCCCACCGGCCGCCCAAAGACTGTGCTGGCCCATGCCAGCCAGCTGCTTCGTCCTCGCTAGGCAGGCACAGAGGTGACGCCGGCGAGCCCGAACTTGCCACGGCGCCACCTGCTTGCCGCCCGCGCCCCTGGACACCTGGGCAGGCTCCATGTCGCCGCCCCGGCCCCGTGGACACCTCACTCGCCCCTGCCTCTCTCCCTCGCTCCCCGCACCATGGCCGACGACTGCCTGCCGCGCGCCACCGACGAGTCGCGTTCTCCGTCGTCCCCACGCCGAGCCACCGTGTCCAGAAGCTCCACCATCGTCGTCCCTCCTAGCAAGCCGAGCCCCGAGCGCTCGCTTGCCCCGCAACCTCTGCAACAACCTCGCCCGACTCCGCCATCGCCGGAGATCCCCTTCGTCGTCACCGCCGCGTCACCTCGTCCCCGACCTCGCCGTCTGCTCCTACGTGATCGCTGTGAGCTGCTGCACCTCCCCATCCTCTCTGTTCCTTCCCCCGAGCACCGTAGCGACTGCATGAGGCTTCATCGCACGCGCCGCCATGGAGCTCGTCGCCGACGATGCTCCGGCCACCCACTGGCCACACCACCATGTCCAACGCACTCACCGCACTCGCAGGAACCCATAGCACCACTCTGCTACCATCATGCCTCGTAGCCGGGTTCGTCTTCACCCGACCGACGATCGCCAAGGTCGTCCGCCGCGACGCTTTGGCAACCCCGAGCCGAACCATCGCCACCAAACGCTGCGGCTTGCTCCCAGCTACCCGTAGATGGTCTCCGCCGACCATTTGGTCGCCGGAGCGCGAATTTGCACTTCCTCCGCCGCGTCTGGCCTTGTCGGCGGCTAAACGCCGGTGGGTTTGACCCCGTTGACCTTTGACTGGGTGGCCAGGTTGACTTCCCCCCCGAGTCTACGACAAGTGGGGCCCGCTCTGCTAATTAACTTAGATTAGCACTAACTAAATTTAGTTAGTTTAAGTAACTACTGACACGCGGGACCCACTGGTCAGTTTGACCTGGACCGGCCCCGTTGACCGCTGACGTCACCCTGACGCAATGCTTACGCATTAATTCGATTACTGGAACTATTCTTATACAGGAAATTCCATAAAATAGTACAAACTTGTAAAATTCATAGTAATTCAACCGTAACTCCAAATGAAATAATTTATATATGAAAAATGATCAGAAAAATCCAATCTATCCATCTGTACTAGTTTCATGCATGTTTAAACAAGTTAACTTGCTGTTTACAGCAAAACATGATAAAGCACTATTTAAGATCACAAATGTGTTTGAACTTTGAATCTTTGGTTCAAAATAGCTCAAACCCATCTGGTTGTAGTTGCATTAGCCCAACACACTCATTTTACCATGTCATGATCATGCATCATATTGTGCATTGCATTGATTGTGTTTCTTCTCTGTTGCCGGTATTTGTCCCCTCTCGATAGACGTGGTTTCGACGATGAGATCGATGACACTGATGAAGAGCTATATTATCTTCGGAAGTGTCAGGCAAGCAAAACCCCCTTGTTCATTTCGATACCATCCCACTCTCTCGCTCTTGCTCTCTTTTACTGTATTAGGACAACAACGACATAATTGTTACTTGCTGCGGTAGCTGAACCCTTTTCCTCTGCATGACCTGTCATTGCCACAGTAAATAGATGAAACCCACTAGCATGAGTAGGAGTTGTTTGAGCCCTGATGTGCCTACTCATACATGCTTGTTTGTCATGCCTGCTACTGCTTAGAGTTGAGTCAGGTCTGATTCATCAGGGATGAATCCGGAGGTGTGTGAACATGTCCTACTGTTGAGAGCTAAGTGTGTGAACACGATTTGGTAAAGGTAGCGGTGAGAGGCCATGTATGAGTACATGGTGGGTTGTCTCATTGCAGCCGTCCTCAGGAACTGAGTTCTGTGTTTGTGATCCATGAAACAGTTACTACCACACATTGGGTTCCGGTAACTCGGCCCCTCTCGGCTTATTAATCGCCTCGATCTCTGTCCAGGAGTTGCAACCAGTTTATGGTGTTTGTAGGATATGTGTTGGGGGCCGTACGTAGCGCTGACCCTAGGGGTGGGCTATGTTGCGGTAGAGACACGAGGCACGGTGTACCGGGACGCCCGTTTGGTGCCTCGGGAACCCTGCTCTCATCGTTTGGGGCCGTGAGCGACACCCCGCGGATCTCCTCGCGGATGGAACCCGAATAGGCGATAAACCTGGACTAGAGACTTGTGTGGTTAGTCGGTCGTGGTCGACTCCTCGCCACGCTTCGCTTGAAGGTTGCCGAGATACACGACGTGTACATGGTGGTAAGTGGCGAGAGCGTGTGTGAAGAAGTACACCCCTGCAGGGTTACCATCATCTATTCGAGTAGCCGTGTCCGCGGTAAAGGACTTCTGGGTTGCCTGAACAGTTCATAGACAAGTGAAAGTGGATACTCTAAAACGCGCAAGATAAGCGTGAGTTCTATGGATGGCGTTCTCGTAGGGAGACGGGAGCGGATCCTTAGTGGTGTATTGATATGGTGAATATGTGGACTCGTGTGCGCCACCTCAAAAGAGTTACTTGCAGTCGTAGTTTAGGATAGCCACCGAGTCAAAGCTGGCTTGCTGCAGTTAAACTCCACCACGCCCTTTGTTAATACTGATGCATATGTAGTTAGTTCTAATGTAAGTCTTGCTGGGTACATTTGTACTCACGTTTGCTTAATTTATGTTTTGCAGAGAGACTTCAGTCTCGCTAGTAGTTCTGCCTGGACTTCGACGTTTAGCTGGTTACCTCAACTACGATCTTGTGCCCTCTGCAGGATCTGGTAGATAGTCAGGCTTCTCAGCCTTTTTCATTTGTAGATGTCTGTACTCAGACATATTAAGCTTCCGCATGTGTTTTGATTTGCATGCTCTGAATGTTGGGTCATGAGACCCATGTTTGTAATATCTCGCTCCTCGGAGCCTATCGAATAAATACTTGAGTCGTAGAGTTATGTTGTGATGCCATGTTGTATTTTACACATATCGAGCATATTGTGTGTATGATTGAAATGCTTGGTATGTGTGGGATCCGACAACCTAGTTGTTTATCCTTGGTAGCCTCTCTTATGGGGAAATGTAGTCTTGTGCTTCCATGAGCCATAGTAGTCCGCTACAGCCAGTTCACGGAGTCTTGCTGCCCAAAGACTACTGCTCGGAACACTTGACTGGCGGGTATGTGATTCACTTCGTCTCGTGTATCTGTCCCTTCGGGAAATGTCACGCTGGTGACATCCGAGTCCTGCCTAGCCTGCTACAGCCCGGGTTCCCGGAGTCCTGTTAGCCCAATGCTACTGCCCGGATTTGCACGCTGCTGACCGACATGCTCGATGTTGATTCATGTATGCCTGTCCCTATAAGTTAGTGCCACTTTGGGTTCACGACTAGTCATGTCGGCCCATGTTCTCTGCCATATGGATGCTAGCGACACTATCATATACGTGAGCCAAAAGGCGCAAACGGTCCCGGGCCATGGTAAGGCGACACCCCTCGGAATACCGTGCGTGAGGCCGCAAAGTGATATGAGGTGTTACCGGCTAGATCGATGTGACTTGGAATCGGGGTCCTGACAGATGCACATCATATGCTTCTCGGGTTCGCGCAAGCGCTTCCCCCTACCTGGCGCGCCAAAGATGTCCTGGGAAACCACGACCACCTATGGACCATCAACCCATTGTGGTTCGGCAGGGGGGATGAGAACATTGCACAAAGAGCAGAGAATGTCGCACATCACGACAAAGATCACGCGGGCAGTTTTTACCCAGGTTCGGGCCGCTGTGAGGCGTAAAACCCTACTTCTACTTTAGTGGAATTATGAGGGACTGTGGTGGAGGCGCATCACTCTAGCCCGGCAAGGTTGCTTCGTCGTGAGAGCAGCTACGCACGTATGATTTGTACAAGGGTCTGAATCCTTTCTATGCTTGCCATGGCCCCCCTTTATAGATCAAGGGGTTACCACAGTGGCAAATCAGTCATTATGCACTACAAATAGGGCAGAGCGCATTAAATGCGCCGCTTAGTGTCACATCATGGCGCAGCCCGGCAAGCCTTGCCGGGCTATTCGCCACCTCCTCGCCTGATTGCGTGGCACGTCTCTGGACGGGTGTCATTTGGTAGTGATTTCCATAGGAAGTGGCTGCCACGTGCCAAATAACAGCCACTTAGTCACTTGGGGGCTCGACACCGCATCGGTCGGTGACTTGCGTCGCTGTGAGGTGGAGCAGTGGAGCCTTGGCGGGGTAGTCCGCTCTTCATCATGCCCGGCAGGCTACCGGGGCAGTCTTGAAGCTTGCCTTTGGGGCAACCTAGACCTCACCAGGCTCTCCTGCCACGCAATGGAGGTTTTTCTTGGTGGTATCTTGCTTCTTTAGCTTGACTTGGTCTTCTTGGCCCACCCTTTGATTCCTCAAAGGGTTGATCTCTTCTGATTGGTCTCGTCTTGGATGTCGCAACCTTGCTCTTAGGCCTATGCACAGTCTGGAAAACAGACCCATGGTTCGTTGAACCGACAAAGGTGGTGATATTAGAGTCATGCTAGTTGGTAATTGTGGGTTGATAGAAATACTTGTGTTAAGGTTTGTGATTCCCAAAACATGCCTGTATGGTCTCACATTATGCGATGAAGTTGTAACATGATTTATTTTTTATTGTCTTCCTTATGATTACTGATCGGGGACGAGCGATTATCTATTCCTACTAATCTATCAACGGCCTGGTACGGCCCATCTTCGGCATCGACAACACAAGACCCTCGCGAGGGGCCAAGCCTCGCGATGCAGATGACACCAAGACCTCTAGAGGGAGCGACCTCCCTAGGCTGGCTCCTGAGGAGCAGAGATTCCTATGCAAGCGCCCATCTCATGAGGTCCGGATGACGTAAGACATGACGACCACGGCCAGGCGGGCGCCAGCGGGCGTAGTACAGCAGGTTTCCTCTTTGGTGCTAAATAGGCAAGCACAGGCGCGGAGTCCCGAGGAATCAGCCAAAGGTTTCCCTTCTCGTGCTACAAGACCAAGACCGCAAGGACGGCAGGACGGAGGTCATCGCCGAGCCACCGCGACGTCACGACCAGAAGCTTTGCAGGGGAAGACCACCTTTCGTCAGGATAAGATGTACTATTTGTCTCCCTTCGGACTTGACCATTTTGGGATCCCTTCCTGCTTTCATTGTGGGGGAAGAGGATCAAGGCCACTATAAATATAGCTTAGGCACCACCATAGAAAGGGACCGGATCCATCCGAACCCCCACCAGCTCACACCAACACAAGAACATACCTCCTGAGGTTGTTCTTCCGCTGTACTAGTTCATCCTCAGCCCACCGCGAGGCTAATCCACCCCAAAGCATGAGTAGGGTATTACACCGCAAGGTGGCCTGAACTAGGGTAAACTGCCATGCCTCTTTCCTTGCTCGTTCATTTAGCTAGGCCGTGAGAGTAACAAGTTGGTAGGCCGGGGAGATAGAGTTCTTCGCACGCACCCCGTAGTTCAAATCTTTCTTGGGTCCGCGGAGCCTCGAATCCGACATTTTGCATGCCAGGTATGGGTGCGTCCTAGCCTTGCTCCCAGCGGTTGATTCGCCATCGTTCCACCATCCTCATGGCCGATACTCATCGAGTTCGTGCTAAGGTTCGGGCTGCCCGCCGCCGCGTCGCCGAGACAGCACTGTAATACGGCTCTGCCGTTTCCCCATCGCCGCGTACGCGCCACCGCCTCATGGCTCAAGAGCAGCAGGCTTTGTTGCTGCAACCTTCTGTGCGGCGTGATGGACACACCGCCACTCCATCGCTAACTCCGGCAGCGGCTTCATCTTCCCATGCTCGTCGCTATCGTCCAACCGATGACCTCTACGAGGACTAGCTGGACCGCATCGCCGAGCTTGTTAGTGCCACTGGGGAGGCCCCTGTGCTGTCTTGCTCGCTGCCTCCCCCGCCGCCTCTTGAGGGCGACGTGGCCGATGACGTGCCACCTCCACATCCCATGCAAGATGCCGTCCTCGAGCCAAGGCGTGAGGCCGCTCGGCGCGACCCGTCGAGCAGGGCGCCGGCACGCAACGAAGAAAGCTGCCAAGTGGTGCAGCGGCCTCAAGGAGAGGCGCGTGCACTCCCAGCACCGCCATGTCAAGACCGCGTGCTACCTGAGGCGGTGTTGCGCGAGCGCCAAGACCAGGCTCCCCCTCTACGGCAGGCCCCCGTGAGCACGGCGGGCTGCCGCACATTCAACCCCTGAGTTGCGCCGCGTCATCTGGCCTGAGAAGTTCAAGCCAGGCCTACCTCCACGCTATGAAGGCACCCCTGACCCTGCCGAGTTCCTCCAACTCTGTCGGTGTTCGGGGAACGGGGGTACCCAGACTTGCCTGCTAGTGACCCACGGCATGGCTCCATCGACGGCCTGGTCGGCCCACCTTCAGAATCAACAACACAAGATCCTCGCGAGGGGCCAAGCCTCGCGAGGCCGACAATGCCAAGACCTCCAGAAGGAGCGGCTTCCTCAGGCTGGCTCCTGAGGAGCAGAGATTTCTATGCGAGTCCTCACCTCATGAGGTTCGGATGACGCAACCCATGACGACCAAGGCCAGGCGGGCGCCAGCTAGGCGCAGTGCAGCAGTCTCCTCTTTGGTGCTAAAGAGGAAAGCGTAGGCACGGACTCCCGAGGAATCAACCAAAGGTTTCCATTTCCATGCAACAAGACCATGACCGCTAGGATGGAGGTCATCGCCGAGCGCACCATGGCGTCACGACCAGAAGCTTTACAGGCGAATACCACCTTTCGTCAGGATAAGATGTACTAGTTGTCTCCCTTCGAATTTGGCCGTTGTGGGGTCCCTTCCCGCCTTCATTTCGGGGAAGAGTACCAAGGCCACTATAAATATAGCCTAGCCACCACCTTAGACGGGGACGAAGGATGGACATATCATTCAGACCATCCTCATCCTCACCAGCTCGCAAGAACACACCTCCTGAGGTTGTTCTCCCACTGTACTAGTTCATCCTCAGCCCACCTCGAGGCCAATCCACCACAAAAAAGGAGTAGGGCTTTACACCGCAAGGTGGCCCGAACCTGGGTAAATTTCCTTGTTCCATTTCCTTCCAGTTTATCGAGCTAGGCCGTGAGATTGACGAGTAGGCAGACTTGGGAGGTTGAGTTCTTCGCCCGCACCCCAGAGTTCGAATCTATCCAGGGTCTGTGGAGCCCGGAATCCAACATTTGGCGCGCCAAATAGGGGTGCGTCGAAGATTCGCCTCTCTGTCTGTTGCGCTCCACCCGCGTCGTTCGGCTCTCATGGCGCTGCTCCGCCGACCGGACCGACGGGTGCGTTCGGTGGCGCCGTGGGTCTCCAATCTTTCACCCCCACCTTACGACGGGTGTAGTGGCCGCCAAAGTTCAGGCCGGAGCTGCCGCCTCGATACGACGGCGCGGCAGACCCGGCGGGGTTTCTCCAGGCATATGTAGAGGTTGTTTTGCGGCCAGCGGCAATGACAAGGCTATGGCAAACTGGCTATCGATGGACCTTACAGGTGTGCCGCGCGCCTGGCTCATGGGCTTTCCGGAGTCTTTAGTGGCCTCCTGGGAGGAGCTGCGCGGCCTCTTCATCACACGCTTCGCGAAGCCAGCACCCCATGCCGTCGCAGCCCTCCTCGACGGCTCGCGGGCGCCAGCCTCGGACCGCCACGTCAAGCAGTTCTTTCGCCAGGTGGGCATCGCCCACATACAGCGGGGAGCGCCACCAGGCTAGGTGGCGCCTAAGGCCGACCTCACCTTCAACTCCAGGGACCACCCTGCAACCACGGCCAGTGTCGCGCGGGCTCCCGATGCTCTGTACTCCCACCATTTGCAACATAGCAGTCACCAGGACCCTCATCGGCAGTGGCGGCGGCCTCAATGTCCTCTCCATGGAAGCATTCTCCTGCTTCATGTTCCCCACGGCCGGCTCCGCCCCACCAAGCCTTTCTCCGGAGTTGTCGACGGCTCCACCTGCCCCCTAAGGAAGATCTGCCTTCCCGTCACCTTCGGCACCCGCGACAACTACCACACCAAGCTCATCAACTTCAACATCGCCCGCATTGGCCTGCCATACAATGCCATTCTCGGGTACCCGGCCTTGGCCAAGTTCATGGGGCAACCCACCCAGGCTACAATATCATGAAGATTTCGGGGAGCAGTGGCGTCCTCACCATGGCGGGGATGCCAAGGATGCGCTCTCGGCCCTCAAGCTCGCTTTCAGAGCCACGGCGACCGCACGACCAAGCAAGGAGGGGGACCCGAAGGCCCTGGGGGTTGCGCCAGCAAAGAAGAAGCAGTTGTTCTCTCAACACCGGGTCGAGATGAAGCAAGTGCCGGTCGATGAAGACGGGGCATCGGGCTCCACCTTTACCATAGGCGCCGGCCTCCCACCAAACCATGAAGAGGCGCTGGTCAGCTTCCTGCGCGCGAACAAGGATGTGTTTGCATGGGAGGCAACGGACCGGGCTGGGGTTCCACATGGAGTAATCGAGCACCACTTGATGGTGTGCCCCAATGCGCGACCAGTAAAGCAGAAGGTGCGGCGGCAAGCTCCGGAGAAGCAGTTGTTCATCACCCAGGAGACCTGCAAGCTGCTGTAGGCTGGTGTCATTCGAGAAGTGCGGCACCCGGACTGGCTCGCGAACCCAGTCATCGTCCCCAAGAAGGGGGGGGAAGGAGCGCATGTGTGTTGACTTGACCAACCTCAACAAAGCCTGTCCTAAAGACCCTTTCCCTCTCATGCGCATCGACCAGATCGTCGACTACACCGCCGGGTGCAATTTACTATGCTTCCTGGACGCCTTCTTGGCAATCATCAAATCAAGATGGCGGTGCAAGATGTTGAGAAGACAACCTTTCTAACCCCGTGCGAGGTGGACTGCTACACTTGCATGCCGTTTGGACTACACAGTGCGGGAGCAACCTTCCAACAGTTGATGCATATCGCCCTAGAGCAGCAGCTCGGGAGGAACGCTGAGGCATACATCGACGACATAGTGGTGAAATCCCGGGAAGCGAAAACTCTTATTGAAGATCTGGAGGAGACGTTCGTCAGCCTGCGGCAAGCGAACCTACGGCTGAACCTGGAAAAGTGTGTGTTTGGCGTTCTGTCTAGCAAACTGCTAGGTTTCATGGTGTCGCACAGAGGGATCGAGGCCAACCCGGAGAAGGTCAAGGCCATAGAAATGATGAGTCCGCCGCAAACCCTCAAGGAAATGCAGAAGCTGGCAGGCTGCATAACCTCCCTCGGGCATTTCATCTCCAAGCTAGGGGAACAAACCCTCCCTTTCTTCAAGCTAATGAAAAGAAAAGGCTCATTCGTGTGGACTCCGGAGGCCGACGCAGCCTTTCAAGACCTCAAGAAGTACCTCACTAGACCACCGGTGATGGTGGCACCGCGCCCCCTTGAACCATTGGTGCTTTACCTGGCTGCCATGCCTCACTCCGCTAGCGCGGCACTGGTGGCGGTTCGGCAGGAGCACCTCGCGCCCAGTTGGGGCGCCGCGGCCTCAGGACGGTGTTCCTAAGGCCTCGGCCGCCCCGTCGGTCAATGGCGCTCCTGAGGCTCCGGCCAATCCTCCAGACAACGAGACTCCTGAGGATGGAGTTCCTGAGGCCGAGCTGCCCCAATAAATGACAAGGCTCCTGAAGACCCTCAGCCCCAGGAGGAGCAGGACTCCGCCGATGCCTCCACCCTCATCGAGCACCCGGTGTACTTGGTCAGCACGGTGCTACGTGATGCGCGGGCTTGCTATCCCATGCCGCAAAAGCTCTTGCTCGCGCTCCTCGTCGCCTCCCGAAAGTTGCACCAGTACTTCCAAGGCCACCCATCAAGGTTGTCTCAGCTTACCCCCTGGAGAGGGTGCTCCGAAGCCCTAACGTTGCCGGAAGGATCGGCGAATGGAACATTGAAATGCAGGCATTTCAGTTGGAGTTCAGCACTACAAGAATCATCAAGGGTGCGGCCCTCGCCGACTTCATGGCGGAATGGACCGATGTTCCCGACTAAGAAGTGGGTGAGGACCGTTCCCTCTCACAGGGAAGTGAAGCACCAAATGGTTGGGTCATCTACTTCGACGGCGCATTCGCGCGTTAGGGCTTGGGGGCTGGAGCCGTGCTCATCTCGACCACCAAAGATAAACACTACTACACCGTGTAGCTATGCTTCCAGCAAGGCGAGAAGGTCTCCAACAATATCGCGGAATACGAAGGCCTGATCGCCGGCCTCAAGGCTACGACAGCTTTGGGGGTGAGGCGCCTCACCATTAGGGGCGACTCACAGCTCCTCGTCAACTTCTCCAACAAAGCATCCAAGCCGAAGGACGAGCACATGGAGTCATACCTCGAGGAGGTACACAAAATTGAGAAGCGATTCTTGGGCCTGGAATTACAGCACGTTCCACGCGGCATGAATAGGGAGGTGGACAATGTCGGCATCCTGGGAACGGGGGTCCCCAGAGTTGCCTGCTTTCAGCCCACGGCGTGGCACCTCCAGCGGCCCTGTACGGCCCATCTTCACCAGCAAACACACAAGATCCTCGCGAGGGGCCAAGTCTCGCTAGGCGGATGACACAAGACCTCCTTGGGACGGCCTCACCAGGCGGGCTCGCGAGGGGCGGAGAGATCAAGGCAAGGGACACCTCGCGAGGTTCTTGTGATGCAAGCCATGACCAGCAGGAGCGGGCGGTGGCGCCCGGCGTGCTTGCCGATGTCCTCGTTTCCTCTTTGGTGCTAAAGAGGCAAGCACAGGCGAGGAGTCTCGAGGCATCAGGCAAAGGTTTCCATATCGGTGCAACAAGACCAAGACCAGCAAGATGGCAATACGGAGGTCACCGTGGAGCCCAAGGTGGCGTCACCACCAGAGCCTTTGGCAGGCGAAGACCACCTTTACTCAGGATAACTTGTACTAGTTGTCTCCCTTTGAATCTGGCCGTTGTTGGATCCCTTCCCGCTCAATATTTGGGGAGAGGACCAGGGCCTCTATAAATAGGACTAGCCACCACCATAGGAGGCATCTTGATCTCATCTTGGATAAGAGCCATTCCATCCACACAAGCTCACCAAGCACAAGAACGCCTCTCCTCAGGAGGTTGTTCTTCCCTTGTAACTGTTCATCCTCAACCCAAGAGGCAATCCACCACACCACACTGGAGTAGGGTATTACACCACATCGGTGGCCCGAACCAGTATAAAATCTTGTGTCTCTCATTCTTTGGGTCCGACGAGCTAGGCCTTGCGATTTGGCGAGAGCGTCTAGGGAGAGACAGTTCTTCGTGCGCACCCCAGTGTTCAAACCTCAAGGGTTTTGTGGGAACCCGAAATCCGACATTTGGCGCGTCAGGTAGGGGTGTGCCGGAGCCTCTCTTCCGCCAGTTGATCTGTCCACACTCCGCGGTTCCGATGTCCGGCGACCCGAGGACCAACGCCGACCGCTGGGCAGCTTGACCAGACCGGGCGGCGTCATCCGCCCAAGAAGACCTCAACCCTGCGCCCCAGGTGGCACGCGCGCCGACAAAAGCTGCGGGGCGCGGGCGGTGCGGTCAAACGCCATCCACCCTTTCTCCACGACAAGCGCGGGCAGCCGCAAGGGCCTCAAACTACACTGCGGACACGACGCCGCACACCCGACGGGAACAAGCAAACATGAGGGCTACGCTCACGGTGGCTCGGTAGCTGCTATGATGCCGGCTGATGGAGAGAGGCCGGGATGCATTGCTGGAGCGCGTCGCCGAGCTACTGGACGCCGCGGCCTCGGGAGCACCGCCCTTCTGCTCCCTACTTACACCTCAGGCCGTGGCCGGATCGCATGGCGGGCCTCACCGCGCCCGTGCACCCCGGGCGCGCCAGGAGGTTTCATCGACACCGGCGCGACCAGCAGCACCGGACGCCCAATCACACCCGCGCCACCTCCGATGAGCGCGAGCACGAGCGTTGCCACCCCAGCGGGATGCCGCCCTACCATCCTCAGGGCGGTGTGCTGGGCTGGGCAACATGGAGCGTGGGGCACTTTGGCGAGGTCTTTGGGGCGACGGCCTCGGAGGCCTACGTGCCCCGCATGATGGACCAGGAGTACATGCTCGAAGACGACCCTGGCTCGTTCCTCGAGCCAGGCTGGGAGGAGGAGGCGCTAGAAGCTGAGGCCTTCCAGGAGCCTCCCGGGAGCCTCACCAACCGTGCCAGCGACAATAGCTACAGGGTACCACTAATCTCTCAGGAGCAAGCTTACGCTAACCATGGGTCGCGGGAGGATTAGGTCAGAGCGGCGGATGGCGGCCCCAGCTCGACAACCTTCCTTGCACATGGAGGAGCGCACTGGGGCTACAGGGAAGGAGCCAGGAGCAAGGCCCCTCCCCGCATCACGCGGAGTAGGGCGTCCCCCGGAGGTAGGCCCTCTACCGGGGAGGTGCTGGTGAGCCTTCCCCCGGCAGAGGACCCATGGTCACCGAGGGCACCGCAGGCGTCCCCTTTGCCCCTTCGCTTCGTCCTGGTTTTCGGACGCCCCAATGGTGGTCGAGGGTGGCGCAAGGCGGGGCCCTTGTCTGACGATATGAAGTAAGGCTCACGCCTGTGAAGGTCTCTGCTCGTGACACTCTCACGTAATAATAAGTGGGGCTGTACACGCCCCGGAGTCTCAGGAGTGCAGCCCTCGGGCCTCGGGGGCTCCCTCCCATGTCCAAGTGGCAGCACTTAGCTCCGCGCTGGTGAGAAGACAAGAAGACTAGACTAGGCGCCGGATGCGGCCATTTGCTTTTAACCTCTTTTCTGTAGCCCGGCATTCTAGCTTTGGATTTAAGTTTGAAGTTGAATTTTCATTGGTGTGCGTGGGGGGTGCCTTTTCTTGCTCGTGCGATTTCTTGCAATCTGGTTCCTTGCCATGATTCGGAGTTCACACCTGGTGCCTCCGTCTCGCGAGCTACTCGCGAGCGGGGGCTGGGCATAGCGCACGCGCGCTGCGCGCTTGTCCTGCCATGGCCGGTTCTCGCGAGGCCCTCTCGGAAGGATCGGCAGGCTCCTCAGAAACTCACAACCTCACGAGCCAGTTCGGGACCTGTCCTGGCTAAGGTAAATTACAGCAGCAAACTCGCAGCGGGACTCGCGGATTCATGAAGACAGATATGCAGCTTGGCCCAAAGAATAGATGCAGTAATCTGTTTACATGTGGGGCTTCCCCTCCCAAAATGCTCTTACAACTTCCAGGGCCATGCCCGAGCTTTCGCATGCAGGGTTAACGACAAGGAAGCACGGGCTCAATCGGACATGTCGCTCACCGCGTCCTCTGGGTCTCCCTCAGACGCGATGCTGGCATCGCTAGCGTCACCGTCGCCATTGCCGGCGCCGCCCTCACCATCGTCGACCACGTCGCCTTCATCCGCAGCGACCACCACCGCGTCGTCCTCGGAGGTGAAGGCCCTGACTAGAGCATCCACATTGTCTTCTACCCAGCGCGCCAGGTCGCCCCGGATGGCCCCGAGCACCGGGGCAATGGCGGTTTCAAAATCAAAGTTGGGGTAGGTGTTCTGGAGATGGCTGAAGACGCGGGAGAACGCGCGCCAGAGCAGGCCGCGGCTCCTCTCTTCAACAAGCCCGCGAGCCCTCGCGGATCAATTCTCCAGGCGTGTCACCACATTGGTGAAGAAAAGGAGGTGACTGGCGTAATCGTTCGAATGGGGATGAGGGGCATCTTCGTCGCAGATGGCGCCCAGTGCCGCATTGGCTCTGATCCTGAGGCTTTGGAGCATGGGGGTGTGCACACGCTCCAGCATCTACCGCCGGAGCGCTTCCTCCTTGCTCTGCTGTGCGAACGACTCGGCGCTGGCAACCCGCTGCTGAAGAGAAAGCAGCCCTGCACGGGCGGAAGCCATCTCAGGTTGCATCGAGATCAGGGCTGCTGCGGCGGCTTTCTCGCGCTGTCCCGCCTCAGTCAACCCTGACTTGAGGCAGTAGTCCTGCCCACAGCTTCGGCTTCCACGAGCTTCAGCTTCAGGTCGTACTTGCCCACAAGATCCGCGTGAGCCACGGCCACCCGGCGATCGACCTCCTCCTGGGCCTTGGCCTCGCGCGCACCGACAGCATCCTCCACTTGGGTGACTTTGCGCTCCCTTGTCTCCAACCGCTCAAGCTCAAGGTTGTGCTCCGTGGCTTCCAGCGCTAGCACTTCCTTGCGCTTCAGGATCTCTTCCTCCTTGGCGGGCGTCCCCTTCATCGATGCTAGGGCGGCTTTGCGCGCCTCCACTTGCTGCTCCAATGAGGCGCTCCAGGCTTGGAGCTCCCACGCGCGTTTCTTTGCAATCTCGCGGCGATGATCCGCTTCCCTGGTTTCTTCTAAGGTTCGAGCGCAGGCCTCACGCAAGGTCGCTAGAGACGCCTCGGCCTTCGCGTTATCAAGCTCGCGCTGGTGGCGCCCGAGGTTGATGGCCACCTTCATTTTATGCCACTCCTCCACCAGCCGAAGACCCTCGGCCTCGAGGCGCACGTCTACCTCCACGAGTTCTCCGCCGAGCCAGCTCATCACGCCCATTGCCTCCTGAAAGAGCTCGTGGCGGACGACACCCCATTCGTGCGCAAACATGAGCACGCGGCCGATTCCGTCCTCCACAGTGGGGGTCGCCCGGCAGAGATCGGCGGCTGCCCCCTTCGGCGAAGTGCAGGGCTGGCGCCCCCGATGCGCTGGCCGGACTTAGCTGGAGCCAGTCGAGTTGAGGCTCGCTACACGAAGAGGAAGCCAAGACCGAAGCCATCCAGCCGCCGTCCAAAACCAGAGGAGGAGCCCTTGGCACGCTCATCGCACCCCCGGCGAGGCCACGGAGAAGGGACGGCGGGAGCACGGGCTCGAGGCGCCAAGCTAACGTGTCTGCCTCACAGGCCGGTCTCGCGCTGGGGGCGGCATACTGGCTTGGGACGCTCAAGGCAAGCGGAAGATTCGAGGCAGGAGGAGGTTGCTTCCCGGGAGGCTTCACAGCCTTAGCAGAATGGGTCCTGAAGAGCCACCGTCAGGAAGGGAAGCAGCATTCGAGGAATCACAAAGATAAGGTACTTACTCATCTATGGCGATGTACTTCCTTTGTTTCCAGCGGCGGAAGCGCCACTGCTGCAACAGGGACCCCTTCCTCTTGCGGGCGCCAGAAATCCACAGGAGCTAGTGAAGCATTGGGCGTGGGGACCAGCCTTGGGCCGGCCAGGCGTAGCACTCGAGGAGACGACCTCAAGAGCGCCAAGCTGGGAAGAGCCATCGGGCTCTGCCTCATGATGACCTGCTGAGGCCTCGGGAGCTTTGGCCTCAGGAGCAGCGGATTGTGTCGCCCCCTCAACTGCCACCCCAGGGCGAGAGTCACGGGCTCCCGGAGATGGCGCCTCAGGAGCCTCGAGCGGCGTCGACACCTCGGCACCCGCGCCTCCGTCCTCCAGTGGAGCTTGCCCCCTGCGTCCACTCTTGGGGCAAGTTCGGCGCCGACGGCAAGGAGGGTGTAACACCCCGGATGTAACTTTCCATATTTGTAACTCCAACTCTTGCCATTTTCGGCATTGTGATATGATATTCCCTCCGTGGTTGGGTTTTTCTTCATTTTGCATTTTGTCCATGTCATGCATTTCATATCATTTCATCATGTGCATCTCATTTGCATACGTGTTCGTCTCATGCATCCGAGCTTTTTCCCCGTTGTCCGTTTTGCAATCCGGCACTCCTATGTCCCCCGGCGTCCCCTTTTATGCTTTTCCGTGAGCGGGTACTAAACTTTCTCGGAATGGACCGAGCCTTGCCAAGTGGCCTTGGTACACCACGGTGAACCACTGTCAAGTTTGGGTCATTTGGAGCTCGTTTGGTGCATGTGCAGTTAACCGCATTCTCGCAAAGGCCTCTTTTAAGTTGCAGCCCAACACCCCTCCAAAACAGCCCAATAACCCATCTAAGTCACTTCCATGCTCTCCGTCGTTCGATCACGATCGTGTGGTAACCGCACCCATTTGGAGTCTCCTAGCTCCCTCTACCTATAAATATGTGCACTCCCGAATTTTCCGGATCCCCAAACCCTAGCCTCGTCTTCCTCCAGCGGCCGGACCGTCGAGACAGCGCGGGACGCGTCCATCCGCCGCCGCCCGCCCGCCAGTAGGAGGCCGCCACGTGATACCCGGTCACCTTGCGCGCCGCCCGCCCGAGCCGTCCCGGCCCCGCGGCCAGCCGCGCGCGCCAGCGCCCCGTCCGCCCGCCGCCTCGGGCCTCCGCCGCCTCGGCCGCCCGCCGTCGCCTCGCCGCCCGGCCCGCCCGTCGCCTCGCCAGCCACCCGCCGACCGCGCCCGGCGCGCCGACCCGTCCGGCGCCGCCCGCCCGCCTCGGCCTCCGCCCAGCGCCGCCTTCGCCGCCCCTCCTCCTCCCCGCCCAGCCTCTCCTCTCTGGCGAGCCGCCGCCGGCCGCCTCGGAGCCTGCGCGCCCCGGATCTCAGATCCAATCGAGCGGTTGACTTTCCCCTCCCCCGAATATCCTCCAAGTCTTTTTCTGTCAGTAAATTGTTGCATTTTCATCATGCCATAACTGTGCACCCGTAGCTCCGTTTCGTGCGTGTAATATGTCAAATTGTTTGTCCCGATGATTAGATCATTTCATCTCATTGCATCATTTTCATTTGAGCTCATCTTGATGCCCGAAATGCTGTTAGAAGAGGGCTATGTGATGTTAGTTTCAGATTCTTATCAGAACTTGCACTTTTGTCATTTTTGCCATGATTGATGTGTGCACCCTATGATTTTGAGTCCTACATGTGTTTTGTAATATGCCATGCCATCTTTACAGAGGTGTATGCCATGTATTTTTGTGATCTCTGTGGTGACTAGCACAATCATGCAAACTAGGCTTCATGATGTTGCTGATTTCAGCCCCGGTTTTGCTGATATTTTTATGCCATGTTAACTTGATGCTACCGAGAGATCCATGCATATTTTGAGATACTTCAGTAAGGATGTTTTGAACATATGGTTATGCTCTATCCATCCATGCCCTTGTTTGCAATTATGGAGTGCCATAGCTTGAGGCAATCAAGCTCTACTTTTGCTATAAAATGTTTCCTGGCAGATTGTTTACATGTTATTCAATTTTTCCAAGGTTGTTGTAGTTGATCCGTGTATGCTATGATGTTGTTCTTACCATGTATTGCTTCTATGCCATGTCTTCTTGATGTATGTATGCTTATTTTTTCATGAGATGCTCTGTAGTGAGTGCATAGAGCTCTTAAACATGCCTACTTGTTATCTGTTTTGTCATGCCCTGTTGCTGAATCTGTTAACGAAACTTGCTATGTTTACGTGGGTGCCATCATATCTTCTGATCCTTTTTAGCTCATAGTCAGTAAGGGACTTTTGTTCTATGCTTTGAGTAGATTCATGCCATGCCTTGTTTTGCTATTATAAATTCCTGTAGCTTGCTGTTTGCTTGCTCTGAACATTGCTTCCTGATGCTGATTCTGCCATGTTCAGTATTTTCCAAAGTCTGTGAAGCTGATATATTTTGCACTTTTGCCATGCTTGTTTGAACCTGTTAATGGTGAATTAGCCGTAGCTCAGTGTTCATCTTTTGTCAAGCATATTGAGTAGATCACTGCCATATGCTTTGTTGGTACGTTTGGGTGCAGTAGCTTAATTTCTTGTTGCTTGCTAAGTGGCATCATGTTGTTAATGGCAGATTTGTGCCATTCTTGTTTTGCTTGTCATTTGCAAACCGTGCATCCGATTCCGGTGATCTTTATATCGATTTCAACCGAAATCATCTCACCTTTCAGCGGCATACTTGGTTTGCCAAGTTGATGCCTGGTTCATCATTTTCCTTCGAGCACCCATCGCATTGCATATCACATCTCGCATATCATGCCATGTTTTGCATCATGTTGCTTGTGCATTGCACCGTGATTTATTATTGGTTCCATTGTTTGTGTTCTTGCTTTGGGTAGAGCTGGGAGGCGAGTTAAGTGAGCGAGGAACCTGTCGAAACAGCTTACGAGGATCAAGCTTTCGACAACTCTGAGAACTTTGCAGGCAAGATGACCATACCCTCGAAATCACTTCTATCTTTGCTTGCTAGATGCTCGCTCTTTTTCTATGCCTATGCTACAATGCCTATCACTTGCTTATCATGCCAACCCTATTGCTATGCCAAGCCCCTAACCATCCTTTCCTAGCAAACCGTTGATTGGCTATGTTACCGCTTTGCTCAGCCCCTCTTATAGCGGTTGCTAGTTGCGGTGAAGATGAAGTTTGTTCCTTGTTGGAACATGGAGATGTTGTTCCTTGTTGGAACATGTTTACTTGTTGGGGATATCACAATATATCTGCTATAATTAATGCATCTATATACTTGGTAAAGGGTGGAAGACTCGGCCTTATGCACGGTGTTTTGTTCCACTCTTGCCGCCCTAGTTTTCGTCATACGGTGTTATATTCCTTGATTTAGCGTTCCTTACGGTTGGGTGATTTATGGGACCCCCTTGACAGTTTGCTTTGAATAAGACTCCTCGGCAAGGCCCAACTTTGGTTTTACCATTTGCCACCTAAGCCTTTTTCCCCGGGTTTCGCGAGCCGAGGTCATCTTTATTTAACCCCGGACGGTGCTCCTTGAGTCTTGGCCCGAATAAACCGCTGAGAGCCACCTCGAAACTTCGAGGCTTGGTTTTACTCGTAGCTTCTCATCCGGATGTGCCACGAGCGAGATATGTGCAGCTCCTATCGGGATTTGTCGGCTGTCGGGTGGCTTTGCTGGTCTTGTTTTATTCTTTGTCGAAATGTCTTGTAGTCCGGGATTCGAGATGATCGGGTCTTCAGGTAGAAGGAATATCCTTCGTTGACCGTGAGAGCTTATAATGGGCTAAGTCGGGACACCTGCATGGTATTATCTTTGAAAGCCGTGCCCGCGGTTATGAGGCAGATGGAATTTTTTAATGTCGGTTGTAGAAAACCGAAGTTGACCTTAATTAATACACATCAACGCGTGTGTAACCGTGATGGTCTCTTCTCGGCGGTCACGGGAAGTGAACACGGTGTTGGAGTTATGTTTGGCGTAAGTAGTTCAGGATCACTTCTTAATCGCTACTAGCTTCACGACCGTGCCTTGCTTCTCTTCTCGCTCTCTTTTGCGAATGTAGCCACCATATATGCTGATAAACTTGCGGCAGCTCCACCTCACAACTCTGTCCTTCCTATAAGCTAGTCTTGATCTCGCGGTGTGAGATTGCTGAGTCCCGTGACTCACAGATTCTACAAAACAGTTGCAGGTGCCGGCGATGCGGTCACGAGATGATGCAACCGAGCTCAAGTGGGAGTTCTCGAGGAGGCGTGGTCGTTACTATGTGTCTTTTCGATGATCGATAGTGGAGCCAGTTGGGACGATCGGGGATCTGTTTAGCATTTGGGGTATCTTCTTTTATTTTGGTTCCGTGAGTCGGACCACGAGTGTAATCTGAATGATGGATGTTTATTTATGTATTGTGTGAAGTGGCGTGTAAGCCAACTATGTATCTCTTTCCCTTATGTATTACATGGGTTGTGTGAAGATTACCTCACTTGCGACATTGCTTTCAATGCGGTTATGCCTCTAAGTCGTGCTTCGACACGTGGGAGATATAGCCGCATCGAGGGAGTTACAGAGGGGAACCACGGTGACGGGGTTCTCACGGGGCCCCTGAAGGCCGACTAGACGCACCCCCCATTGGTCAAAGGGGGGCATCTGCCCTGCGAACTCCACCCTGTTCGAGCAGCAGTACAAGAGACAACCCTCTAATGGCATATCGGCTGACGAGGGGTCGCCCGTCAGGACCTCGAGCACCGTTCTTCATGCCTCGAGCGGAAGCCCTGACTCGTGAAGCCTCATGCGATCCTGGCCGACAAGCAGGGCCCACATCAGTTGGGAATGGCGCTGGAGTGGAGCGACGCGGCGTCGGAGGAACTCCTTCATCACCATGGGCGCAGTCAAGCCAAGATCTTTCAGCCTCTTCAGCGGAGCAGGGCAGAAGGCGGGCGGGGCTCGCAAGCTTCTCGTGATCCCAGCCGGAGCTGGGGACGGCGGGCGCTGACGGAGGCAGGAGCAAAGGGTTGAGCACTCCTACATCCACATACACCCACCGTGTCCGAAACCCGCTCGCAGATGGCGGGAGTTCAAAGTCAATCCCCGTGCCGGCCGTCGCTGCCACGTCTTGGAAGCTCAGGCACCCCGAGCATTGCCGGGGGTCGGTCAGGTGCAGTGAGAAGAAATGGCGCAAGAGGGCCACGGAGGGGGAAATGCCCACCATGGCCTCGCAGACGAAGGCAAAGACGGTAAGAAGGGCGATGGATTGGCGATCTAAGTGCAGCATATGGATCTGGTAATGGGAAAGCACGGCGTTGAAGAAGTCAGAGAAGGTAGGGACCAGGCCGGCCCACAGGGCGTCGATGAAGAATTGGACCTCGGTGGCTATTCTATCAACAGAAGCTCGGGACGCAGGCCAGGCCACCGTCCCTCCCCATTCATTGAAGCTGGTGGCGAGCGCAGGGCGGACCTTGTCCATGGCCTCCCGATTAAGCACCCGCGATTGACCAACGGCGGGCTCGACAGCCGGAGGCGGGCCAACTGAGGACATGGGCTTCTTCCCTTTCTCCATTTGGTTCGGCGCCATGGCGATGGAGAGGGCTGAGCTCAGGTCGGATTGGAAGAGGAAGCTGAGGTTCGAGGAAGAGGAGGAGTTGGGGAGTGCGTTGCCAACAATGGGGAAATAAATTTGCAGGACGCCATGGCTGCCTAGCCAGGCGGATATCAAGGCTGCGTGGGGAAGCGGGGCCGCCCACGTCCAATCGATCGCCATGCGTCAAGCGGGGCCGCAGGCTGTTGGGGCCTGCGGCGCTCCGCACTTGCCCTTTGGCTTCATGATACGTCTCCAACGTATCTATAATTTTTTATTGTTCCATGCTATATTATATTCTGTTTTGGACATTAATGGGCTTTATTATACACTTTTATATTATTTTTGGGACTAACCTATTAACAGGAGGCCCAACCCGAAATTCTGTTTTTGCCTATTTGAGTTTCACGAAAAAAGAATATCAAACGGAGTCCAAATGGAATGAAACCTTCCAGAGGACTTGGAACCTAAGTCAAGACATCAACCAGGAAGGCACGAGGTAGGGGGGCGCGCCTACCCCCTAAGCGCGCCTCCACCCTCGTGGGCCCCACGTTGCTCCACCGGCGTACTTCTTCCTCCTATATATACCTCGTGCCCCAAAACTACGGATCGGGCCAAAACCTAATTCCACCGCGCAACCTACATGCCCGTGAGATCCCATCTTGGGGCCTTTTAGGAGCTCCATTGGAAGGGCATCGATCATGGAGGGCTTCTACATCAACACCATAGCCTCTCCGATGATGTGTGAGTAGTTTACCTCAGACCTTCGGGTCCATAGTTATTAGATAGATGGCTTCTTCTCTCTTTTTGGATCTCAATACAATGTTCTCCCCTTTCTTGTGGAGATCTATTCGATATAATCTTCTTTTGCGGTGTGTTTGTTGAGATCGATGAATTGTGGGTTTATGATCAAGTTTATCTATGAAAAATATTTGAATCTCCTCTGAATTCTTTTATGTATGATTGGTTATCTTTGCATGTCTCTTTGAATTATCAGTTTGGTTTGGCCTACTAGATTGATCTTTCTTGCAATGGGAGAAGTGCTTAGCTTTGGGTTCAATCTTGCGGTGTCCTTTCCCAGTGACAGTAGGGGCAGCAAGGCACGTATTGTATTGTTGCTATCGAGGATAACAAGATGCGGTTTATGTCATATTGCATGAGTTTATCCCTCTACATTATGTCATCTTACTTAAAGCGTTACTCTGTTCTTTTGAACTTAATACTCTAGATGCATGCTGGATAGCGGTCAATGTGTGGAGTAATAGTAGTAGATGCAGGCAGGAGTCGGTCTACTTGTCGCGGACGTGATGCCTATATACATGATCATATCTAGATATTCTCATGACTATGCTCAATTTTGTCTGTCGGATGTGGGGTTCCGGCAAACCCTTAAGGTTCGAACACTGGGGTGCGCGCGAAGTCTTTCCCTCCTACCGATCTACACCCTAGCTCGCTAAGATCTCGCGGACGAACTCGACGCACTCACAACACAAATAGACACGGGATTTATACTGGTTCGGGCCACCGTTGTGCTGTAACACCCTACTCCAGTGTGGTGGTGGTGGATTGCCTCTTGGGCTGATGACGAACAATACAGAGGGAAGAACAGCCTCCTGAGGTTGAGGTGTTCTTGTGCTTGGTGACCTAGCGGGCGAGAGCTGGATGAACTGCCCGATCAGATCAGATGGGATCCAGCCGAGATGAGATGAGATCGAGATGAGATGCCCCTAATGTGGCGGCTAGCTCTACTTATATAGGCCATGGTCCTCTTCCCAAATATTGAGCGGGAAGGGAGCAAACAACGGCGGGCAAATTTGAAGGGGGACAACTAGTACAAGCTATCCTGACAAAAGTGGTCTTCGCGTGCGAAAGGCTCTGGTGGTGACGCCGTCTTGGGCTCCACAATTACCTTCGTCTTGCCGTCCTCCTGGTCTTGGTCTTGTTGCACCAATATAGCAACCTTTGCCTGATGCCTCGGTACTCCTCGCCAGCGCTGGCCTCCTTAGAACCAAAGAGGAAACAAGGACGCTGCGCGCGCTGGCGCCTGCCTGGCGCCGATCTTCATGGCTCACGTCACGAGAGCCTCGTGGGGTTTGCCCCGCCTTGATATCTCCGCTCCTCGTGAGCCTGCCTGACTAGGCCACTCATGAGGAGGTCTTGCGTCGCCCGCCTCGCGAGGCTTGGCCCCTCATGAGGGTCTTGGATGCCTTGTTGATGAAGATGGGCCATACGGCCTACTGGCTTAGCCACGCCGTGGGCTGCAGGCAGGCAAGTCTGGGGACCCCCGTTCCCAGAACGCCGACAGTAGCACCAGGCCCAAGGTGCGCTCGGGCTTGGCTTCGCGACGAAGCCAAGGGTCAAGTTCGGAGCGCCGCGGGCCCCAAAAGCCTGCGGCCTCGATTGACGCGTGGCGGTTGATTGGACATGGGCGTCTCTGCTTCCCCATGATGCCTCGGCAACTGCTTGACCTGACAAAAGGCTGGCATAGGCAGCACTTGCCTTCATTGCTTCTTCCTCGCCTTGCTCCAGATCCCCTTAGTTTTAGCTTTTTTTTCCTGCGAAGAATCATGAATTACCCCGTGGGGGCATGTAAGGGTCTGTAATGTCTTCTGTGCTTATCTTCGATTCTGGGAATTTGGTGAAACGCATGTCCGTTAAGGCTCGGTCCCCTTTCTTTCCTCGCGATAGCTTGTTGCTCTATCTTGACAGTCCCGGTCCCAGGTAGGCTATAGCTGTCGCTGGTATGCCAGTCGCGTGCGTGGTCAAGGCCAGAGGTGTGCGGCCGAGGTCGATAAGAGCCCACGGTAGCGATGCTCGAAAGTCCCCTTAGCGCTCAAGCAGCCATGGTAAAGCGAAAAGGGAGTTGGCGTGGCATAGCGGGGTTCTTGACAAGGCGAGTGACCATTAGGCCCAAACATTTAGCCGATCCGATGGTGGGACTTATCTTGTTGACTTGGGCGATTCCTAGCGTTGCGGTGAGACTCTGGCGCCAACTTGTCTTGACATAGCTAGGCTGGCCCATCTGAGTTTCCCTCCCCATGCTCTCCTTAGTGCTCTGTGTCCTCGGGTCCCGGCCCTCGGCGAGCTCGGCCGCCCGTTGGTATGCCAGGTCGCAATGCCGTGGTCAAGGCCAGGGGGTGAGGGCTGGAGATCCAGTAAGGGCTCCTGAGTCGGGATGCTCAGGAGCCCCCCTTTTAACACGCAAGCGAATTGCACGGGGGAGAAGGAGACTCACGGTGTCGTCTGCTACCCTCCCCACGGGGTCCCTGTGAACAGGCACAAGAAGAAACACGGTTTGCCGTTACAGCTGTCAGCCTGCCGCTGGTTGCTCTGGATGAACTGAAGGCACTGAGGACCTAGTGAGGTTACGTGCGCGGGGCGTGCTGCGAGCCAGATCTCGGCCGCTCAGATTTGTCGACGTGGCAGGGACGGACCCATGCACCAGCGTCGTGCCTGTGAGAAGGCCCCGTGGGAGGTGATGATCGAGCAGGTGATAGCCATCGGCAGGTTAAGCATGGAAAGCAGATCAGCTTGGGTAAATGTAGGAAGATACATGCCACTGGGTGCTGCCCGGCGGCTTGGGGATGATGCAGCCAGGCGCCCGGCAAAGGTAAGATAAAGACATAAGCAAAGGATACATGTCGCAGGGACGGGCCCATGCGGCCTGGGATTAATGCAGCCCGAGAGGCGCTCCCAGCTAAACGAGCTTGGAAGGTGTCACCTGGTTCTGTAGACGAAGTAGAGTTGGTGCAGCTGAAGGCGTACGTCGAAGAAATGACTCTTCATGAGCCACCGGAGCCCTGAGCCTCAGGAGGCTCTTGGGGCCCGGGAGGTTCCCTAAATACCGTCTCCATCTCTTCCAGGACGGCATGGTACCTGGCCTCCTGAGCATGCCACGCTCGGCAATCCGAAGGGCATGCGAACGTAGCTGTGTGGCGGGCCCTCACAGCGGCCCACACGCGAAGGCCAGAAGTGCTCCTGAGATGCGGCCCTGTTGAGCCATGGGACATCGATGCAGACAAGCAGCCCAGTATCCTCGCCAGGATGGGGAGCTGCGCCTTGTGAGCGGCTGTCTCCGCGCATGGCCCTTGCGTCTTGCAGTTCCTGAGTGGTCTTGGCGATAAACTCCTGAGTGGTGGGCGCTCCTTGCCCTGTGTTCTCTGAGGAAGCGTGTGTGGCTCACGCCTCAAGTGGTGCCCAAGCGCCTCCCTCGTGAGGTTGGCAGGTCGAGGCCCTCAAAGAGAGCCCCGCGCCCTATCAGGAGGTCGCAGGCGCGCCTTCCTATCACGATGGAGGGAGGCGCCCACAGGGCAGACGGTGATCTGATGAGGCTCCTGCCGCGACGCCATCCTCCTGAGGTCCTGCGCGGCGCAGCTGCTTCTTCTCGGGATGGTCTCCGAAGGGGCCTCGCTTCTGCTGTCGGGGTCGTTGATTGCTGTAGCTTGGAAGGCGTGCTCGAGGGAGCACACCGCATCTCTCTCTTCACATGGGACCGTGATGATTCCGCTGCTTCCCGGCATCTTGAGGACGTTGTAGCTGTGGTGGGTAACTGCCATGAACTTGGCTAGGGCCGGATACCCGAGGATGGCGTTGTACGGCAGACGGATGTGCGCGATGTCGAAGTCGATGAGCTTGGTGCGGTAATTCTTGCGCTCTCCTAAGGTGACAGGCAGGCAGACCTGCCCTATCGGTGTGGTGGAACCATCGGTCACTCCTGAGAAAGGTTTGGTAGGCTGGAGCTGCTCATATGGCACTTGGAGGTTGTCGAACGTGTCGACGGACAGGACGTTGAGCCCTGCGCCGTCGTCGATGAGGGTCTTAGTAACCTGCACATTCTTGATGGTAGGGAACACAACATCGGGGGGCGCGGCGGTGGCCGCACACTTGAGCTGATCTGCCGAGTTGAAAGTGATGGCGCATTGGGACCACTTGAGCGGTAGCGTGGCCTCGAGTTTGGGGAGCACCGCGTTCACCTCGTGGCGAACTGTTTGAAGATCTGTTGAGAGGGGGCCTGGCGCCGCCCAAGATCTGACGATTACGCGGCTCCTGAAGCCCCAGCCCCTCGTCCTGATGGTGGTCCTCGTTCCTTCTTGGTGGCGGCAGTGGGGGAAGACCGACGTTGCTTTGGGGGCGATCCTCACGAGGCTGGTCCCTCCAGGTCCCCTCGCGAGGATGGTCCTGCCAGCGGTCCTCACGAGGCCTATCGTGCCATTCCTGGCGCGGGCCACGGTCGTCCCAGTGTCCGCCTCCACGTCCTCCTCCACGGTCGTAGCCCCGGTCACTGCGCTTGGGGCATTGACCAAAGCGTCCTTCTCGTATGGCTCTGAGCTCTTGACAATCGCTGGTGTTGTGGGTGTTCAGGTTGTCGAAGGCGCAGAACGGTCGGCTGTTCTTGGATGACTCGGGCTGATCTCTGCCCCGCTTGGTGTCGGGCTCCGCTGCTAGCACTGCTGCTTCCTTACACTTCACGTCCTTGGCCTTGGCCTTCTTCTCCTCCACTCCTGCAGCTGGCAGCTCAAGGAGAGAGAGACGCCCTACTCAGCTCGTGCGCACTTGGTTGCCAGGTTGAACAGCTCCTGAGATGTGCAGAGCTCCTCGTGGATAGGGAGCTCTTCCTTCATCTTGACATCACGGACACCGTCGGAGAATGCGGA
The DNA here is from genome assembly GCA_021605205.1 of Aegilops longissima. Lineage (NCBI taxonomy): Eukaryota > Viridiplantae > Streptophyta > Magnoliopsida > Poales > Poaceae > Aegilops > Aegilops longissima. Next base: position 81,432 of record JAHIAM010002506.1, on the reverse strand, counting down.
GATGATTGCCTCACACGTGACCTTGGGAATCTTGAGGCGGGTATTGTCGAAGCGCTAGATGTACTTCTGAAGGGTCTCTCCTGGTTGTTGCTTGATGCGGCGCAGGTCGCCCGCGGGCGTGGCGATCGCGGTGCCACAGAAGTTGGCGGCAAGCGGTCGCGCATCTCGTCGAGGAGGAGATCGAGCCGTCTTGCGAGTTCAGGAGCGAGCGCGCTCCATCCTTGAGAGCCATGGGAAACCAGTTCGCCATGACTTTCTCGCCGCCGTTGGCGCTCGATGCTCAGCTCATAGAGCTGCGGGAACTCTCGGGGTCGGCGGTGCCGTCATAGCGAGGAGGTAGATCCGGCTTGAACTTGCTGGCGAGCGACGCTGCGCAGTCGGGGTGAAAGCGCGCAGCCGGCCGTGGTTCTTGGGGCCCGCTTCACGGTGGAGCTTGGTCTTGATGAGGTCGCGTGGCGCCGCTTGCAGGCGGTCTGTGATCTTGGCGGGCGCGCAGAAGCGCGGTGAAGCTTCTCACGGCCGAGGGATTTCTTGGCAGCTTCTCTCTTCACGCGCGGGCACCGGGCGTGGCGGATCACGCCGCGGGGCCGTGCGTCTTGGTGCCAAGGCACTGTCTTGGGGCAGAGGTGGTGGAGGTGCGCCATGAGCCTCGTCGCCCGTGGCTGGCTGAGGGTGAGGTAAAGAGAGGGACGGCACCGGGGAGCCCCCTGCGGCGCGGATGAGCTCGGCGACGCGGTCGAGCCACTCCTTGTAGAGGTCGTCGACTGGGCGGTAGCGCAGGAGTTCATTTGCAGCGAGTAGTGCGGCCCGCGCCCCATGGGGCCTTGGCGTGCGTGAATGAGAACCGGCGAGTCGGCGATGGAGTGGCGGTGCGGCCGTCTGCCGCGTGAAGGATCAGCGAGGCGCTGCTGGTGCGTTCCCGCCGGGCGGTGGCAGCGTTGGCGGCGGGAGATGGAGAAACGGCGAGGTGGCCCACCGCGAGCCGTCCCGAGCAGCAGCGAGCGGTGAGGGCAACTGGCGCTCAGCTCGAGCAAGGCGAGCGTCCGCCATGGAGACGACGGAGCGATGGAACGACGAACTGATGGACGGGAAGCTACGGCGCACCCCTACTTGGCGCGCCAAATGTCAGATGTGGGGTTCCGGCAAACCCTTAAGGTTCGAACACTGGGGTGCGCACGAAGTCTTTCCCTCCTACCGATCTATGCCCTAGCTTGCTAAGATCTCGCGGACGAACTCGACGAACTCACAACACAAAGAGACACGAGATTTATACTGGTTCGGGCCACCATTGTGTTGTAATAACCTACTCTAGTGTGGTGGTGGTGGATTGCCTCTTGGGCTGATGACGAACAGTACAGAGGGAAGAACAGCCTCCTGAGGTTGAGGTGTTCTTGTGCTTGGTGACCTAGCGGGCGAGAGCTGGATGAACTGCCCGATCAGATCAGATGGGATCCAGCCGAGATGAGATGAGATCGAGATGAGATGCCCCTACTGTGGTGGCCAGCTCTACTTATATGGGCCCTGGTCCTCTTCCCAAATATTGAGCGGGAAGGGAGCCAACAACGGCGGGGAAATTTGAACGGGGACAACTAGTACAAGCTATCCTGACAAAAGTGGTCTTCGCCTGCGAAAGGCTCTGGTGGTGACGTCGTCTTGGGCTCCACAATGACCTTCGTCTTGTCGTGCTCCTGGTCTTGGTCTCGTTGCACCAATATAGCAAACTTTGCCTGATGCCTCGGTACTCCTCGCCTGCACTAGCCTCCTTAGCACCAAAGAGGAAACAAGGACGCTGCGCGCACTGGCGCCCGCCTGGCGCCGATCGTCATGGCTCACGTCACGAGAGCCTCGTGAGGTTTGCCCCGCCTTGATATCTCCGCTCCTCGTGAGCCTGCCTGACTAGGCCACTCCTGAGGAGGTCTTGCGTCGCTCACCTCGCGAGGCTTGGCCCCTCGCGAGGGTCTTGGATGCCTTGTTGATGAAGATGGGCCGTATGGCCTGCTGGCTTAGCCATGCTGTGGGCCGCAGCAAGAAAGTCTGGGGACTCCAGTTCCAAGAACGCCGACACTGTCAATTGCTCAACAGTATTCTGTTTACCCACCATAATACTTATGCTCTCGAGAGAAGCCACTAGTGAAACCTATGGCCCCAGGTCTATTTTCCATCATATTTTATCTCCCGACAACAAGTTATTTCTAGCACTGTTTTTATTTGCTTTCTTTACTTTGCATCTTTATCATAAAAAAACCCAAAAATATTATCTTATCATATCTATCAGATCTCACTCTTGTAAGTGACCGTGAAGGGATTGACAACCCCTTTATTGCGTTGGTTGCGAGGATTTATTTGTTTGTGTAGGTGCGAGGGACTCGTGCGTGGCCTCCTACTCGATTGATACCTTGGTTCTCAAAAACTGAGGGAAATAGTTACGCTGCTTTACTGCATCACCCTTTCCTCTTCAAGGAAAACCAACGCAGTGCTCAAGAGGTAGCAAGAAGGATTTCTGGCGCCGTTGCCGGGGAGTCTGTGCAAAAGTCAACATACCAAGTACCCATCACAAACCCTTATCTCCCGCATTATATTATTTGCCATTTGCCTCTCGTTTTCCTCCCCCCCACTTCACCCTTGTCGTTTTATTCGCCCTCTCTTTTCCGTTCGCCTGTTTTTCGCTTGCTTGTCACGATGGCTCTTCCTAGATTTGCTGACCTTCATCTTAAAAGGTTAGAAGAGATCGAAAGCAACGTCAGGAGTTTTATGGTCTTACAATTTGAGCATAATAATTTCTTTAGAAATGAGCTTAAGGAATAAAAGAGCTTTATGGGTCATATGAATAAAGAGCTCGATGAATAAAGATGCTCATCTTGAGAAGTTAATAGCTGAAATTTCGGATAAGCAGGCCACCTTAGTTAATAAGAGGGCCGCTAAGCCGGATTTGTTTTGGGAAAATAAAGATGAAGATCTAAAAGTTATTTATGTGTCCCCTATTAAATCTTTGTTTTGCAATATGAATCTTGATAATGACGGGACTAAATATGATCCACCTTTACCTAGACGGCGTTCCAAAAATTCGGAGTCTTTAGATCTTGATGCAAAAATTGGTAAAAGTGGGATTGAGGAGATCAAAACTCTAGATATTAATGAACCCACTATTTTGGATTTCAAGGAATTTAATTATGATAATTGTTTTTTTATAGATTGTATTTCCTTGTTGCAATCCGTGCTAAATTCTCCTCATGCTTATAGCCAAAATAAAGCTTTTACTAAACATATCGTTGATGCTTTGATGCAATCTTATGAAGAAAATTTGAGTTGGAAGTTTCTATCCCTAGAAAACATTATGATGAGTGGGAACCTACTATCAAAATTAAAATTAAAGATCATGAATGCTATGCTTTTGTGTGATTTGGGTGCTAGTGTTTCCACGATCCCGCAAACTTTATGTGATTTGCTAGGTTTCCGTGATTTTGATGATTGTTCTCTAAACTTGTACCTTGCGGATTCCACCATTAAGAAACCTATGGGAAGAATTAATGATGTTCTTATTGTTGCAAATAGGAACTATGTGCCCGTAGATTTTATTGTTCTTCATATAGATTAAAATCCTTCATGTCCTATTATTATTGGTAGACCTTTCCTTAGAACGATTGGTGCAACTATTGATATGAAGGAAGGGAATATTAGATTCCAATTTCCGTTAAGGAAAGGCATGGAACACTTCCCTAGAAAGAATATAAAATTACCTTATGAATCTATAATGAGAGCCACTTATGGATTGCCCACCAAAGATGGCAATACCTATATCTATCCTTGCTTTTATGCCTAGCTAGGGGCGTTAAACGATAGCGCTTGTTGGGAGGCAACCCAATTTTATTTTTAGTTTTTTTGCCTTTTGCTTCTGTTGAGGAATAAATATTTGATCTAGCCTCTGGTTAGATGTGTTTTATGTTTTAATTAGTTTTTGTGCCAAGTTTAACCTATAGGATCTTCTTGGATGATAGTTATTTGATCTTGCTGAAAATTCCAGAAACTTTCTGTTCACGAAAATAATTGTTAAAAATCACCTGAACGTGATAAAATATTTATTCCAATTGATGCTGATCAATAAACAAATTTTCTGGGTCTTACTATTTTGGTTGAATTTTTGGAGTTCCAGAAGTTTGCTTTAGTTACAGATTACTACGGACTGTTCTGTTTTTGACAGATTCTGTTTTTCGTGTGTTGTTTGCTTACTTTGATGAATCTATGGCTAGTAAAATAGTTTATAAACCATAGAGAAGTTGGAATAAAGTAGGTTTAACACCAATATAAATAAAGAATGAGTTTATTACAGTACCTTGAAGTGGTGTTTTGTTTTCTTTCGTAACGAAGCTCACGAGATTTTCTGCTGAGTTTTGTGTTGTGAAGTTTTCAAGTTTTGGGTAAAAGATTTGATGGATTATGGAAGAAGGAGTGGCAAGAGCCTAAGATTGGGGATGCCCATGGCACCCCAAGATAATCTAAGGACACCTAAAAGCCAAAGCTTGGGGATGCCCTGGAAGGCATCACCTCTTTCGTCTACTTCCATCGGTAACTTTACTTGGAGCTATATTTTTATTCATCACATGATATGTGTTTTGCTTGGATCGTCTTGTATTATTTGAGTCTTTGTTTGTTAGTTTGCCAAAATCATCCTTGCTGTACACACCTTTTGAGAGAAACACACATGATTCGGAAATTGTTAGAATACTCTATGTGCTTCACTTATATCTTTTGAGTTATATAGTTTTTGCTCTAGTTCTTCACTTATATCTTTTAGAGCACGGTGGTGGTTTTGTTTTATAGAAACTATTGTTCTCTCATGCTTCACTTATATTATTTTTAGAGTCCTACAAAACAGCATGGTAATTTGCTTTAATTATGATAGGCATTCAAGATTAGTAAAAAAATTCTTATGAGTGTGTTGAATACTATGAGAAGTTAGATGCTTGATAATTGTTTTGAGATATGGAGATGATGATATTAGAGTCATGCTAGTTGAGTAGTTGTGACTTTGAGAAATACTTGTGTTAAAGTTTGTGATTCCCATAGCATGCACGTATGGTGAACCGTTATGTGGTGAAGTCGGAGCATGATTTATTTATTGATTGTCTTCCTTATGAGTGGCGGTCGGGAATGAGCGATGGTCTTTTCCTACCAATCTATTCCCCTAGGAGCATGCGCGTTATACTTTGCTTTGATAACTTGTAGATTTTTGCAATAAGTAAATGAGTTCTTTATGACTAATGTTGAGTCCATGGATTATACACACTTTTCTTCCTTCCACCATTGCTAGCCTCTCTAATACCATGCACTTTTCGCCGGTATCATACACCCACCATATACCTTACTCAAAACAGCCACCATACCTACCTACCATGGCATTTCCATAGCCATTCCGAGATATATTGCCATGCAACTTACCACCGTTTCGCTTATTATGACACGCTCCATCATTGTCATATTGCTTTGCATGATCATGTAGTTGACATTGTATTTGTGGCAAAGCCACCTTCATAATTCTTTCATACATGTGTCATTGCATATCCCGGTACACCGCCGGAGGCATTCACATGGAGTCATATATCTTTCTAAGTATTGAGTTGTAAGTAAATAAAAGTGTGATGACCATCATTTTTTAGAGCATTATCCCAAGTGGGAAAGGATGATGGAGGCTATGATTCCCCCACAAGTCGGGATGAGACTCCGGACTAAATAAAAAAAGAGAAAGGCCATAAAAAAGAGAAGGCCAAAAAAATGAGAGAAAAAGAGAGAATGGACAATGTTACTATCCTTTTACCACACTTGTGCTTCAAAGTAGCACCATGATCTTCATGATAGAGAGTCTCCTATGATATCACTTTCATATACTAGTGGAAAATTTTCATTATAGAACTTGGCTTGTATATTCCAATGATGGGCTTCCTCAAAATGCCCTAGGTCTTCGTGAGCAAGCGAGTTGGATGCACACCCACTTAGTTCCTTTTGTCGAGCTTTCATATACTTATATCTCTAGTGCATCCGTTGCATGGCAATCCCTACTCACTCACATTGATATCTATTAATGGGCATCTCCATACCCGTTGATACGCCTAGTTGATGTGAGACTATCTTCTCCTTTTTTGTCTTCTCCACAACCACCATTCTATTCCACATATAGTGCTATGTCCATGGCTCACGCTCATGTATTGTGTGAAGATTGAAAAAGTTTGAGAACATCAAAAGTATGAAACAATCGCTTGGCTTGTCATCGGGGTTGTCCATGATTTAAATACTTTATGTGGTGAAGATAGAGCATAGCCAGACTATATGATTTTGTAGGGATAACTTTCTTTGGCCATGTTATTTTGAGCAGACATAATTGCTTAGTTAGTATGCTTGAAGTATTATTATTTTTATGTCAATATTAAACTTTTGTCTTGAATCTTTCGGATCTGAATATTCATACCACAATTAAGAGAATTACATTGAAATTATGCCAAGTAGCATTCCACATCAAAAATTCTGTTTTGTCATTTACCTACTCGAGGACGAGCAGGAATTAAGCTTGGGGATGCTTGATCGTCTCCAACGTATCTATAATTTTTATTGTTCCATGCTATATTATATTCTGTTTTGGACATTAATGGGCTTTATTATACACTTTTATATTATTTTTGGGACTAACCTATTAACGGAGGCCCAGCCAAATTGTTGTTTTTTGCCTATTTGAGTTTACAAAAAAGAATATCAAACGGAGTCCAAACGGAATGAAACCTTCGGGAACATGATTTTTGGAACGAACATGATCCAGAGGACTTGGACCCTATGTCAAGACATCAACTAGGAAGGCACGAGGTAGGCGGGCGCGCCTACCCCCTGGGCGCGCCCTCCCACCCTCGTGGGCCCCACGTTTCTCCACCGACATACTTCTTCCTCCTATATATACCTACGTACCCCCAAACTACCAGATACAGAGCCAAAATCCTGGGCGCGCCCTCTCACCCTCGTGAGGCGGACGACAGAAGACCTCCTCGGGACGGTCTCACCAGGCAGGCTCGCGAGGGGCGGCGAGATCAAGGCAAAGGACACCTCGCGAGGTTCCTGTGATGCAAGCCATGATGACTGGAGCCAGGTGGGCGCTAGCGCGCGCAGTGTCCTCGTTTCCTCTTTGGTGCTAAAGAGGCAAGCGCAGGCGAGGAGTCCTGAGGCATCAGGCAAAGGTTTCCATATCGGTGCAATGAGACCAAGACCAGCAAGACGGCAAGACGGAGGTCACTGTGGAGCCCAAGATGGCGTCACCACCAGAGCCTTTGGCAGGCGAAGACCACCTTTAGTCAGGATAACTTGTACTAGTTGTCTCCCTTCGAATTTGGCTGTTGTTGGATCCCTTCCCGCTCAATATTTGGGGAGAGGACCAGGGCCTCTATAAATAGGACTAGCCACCACCATAGGAGGCATCTTGATCTCATCTTGGATCAGAGCCATTCCATCCGCACAAGCTCACCAAGCACAAGAACACCTCTCCTCAGGAGGCTGTTCTTCCCTTGTAACTGTTCATCCTCAACCCAAGAGGCAATCCACCACACCACACTGGAATAGGGTATTACACCACATTGGTGGCCCGAACCAGTATAAACTCTTATGTCTCTCGTTCTTTGGGTCCGACGAGCTAGGCCTTGCGATTTGGCGAGAGCGATCTAGGGAGAGAAAGAGATCTTCGTGCGCACCCCAGTGTTCGAACCTCAAGGGTTTTGCCGGAACCCGAAATCCGACAGACAACAACACCAAGAGGGCGTCTCGACGTCTGCCTCAGGAGCCTGGCGTCTTTGAGGAGCAGCTCTTCAAGCCATCGGTAGATCCCCTCGCCGCGGGACCAGCACTGCCTCAGGAGGAGCTCCCCCGAGCACCCCTCTCAGGTGCCCCAGCTTGTGGCCCGACCTAGGGAGCCCACCTGCTCCTCACGCTTGAGCCTCAAGAGGGGTACTTGATCGAGGAGTTCAAGGCGTACCTGCTCGAAGGCACCTTGCCGGAGAAGGAGGAAGACGCAGAACGTGTGGCCCGTCAGGCCACCACATACTGCATCTGAGATGGTTAGCTCTATCGAAAGCGGTCAAATGACGTCTCCAGGGAGCAGATATGCGAGCTGTTGGCTAACATACATAGCGGGGACTGCGGGCATCACTCTTCATCGTGCACCCTCGTGGGCAAGGCATTCCGCAGCGGATTCTACTAGCCCACGGCGCTCAGTGATGCCACCGAGCTGGTAAGATCACGTGATGCCTGTTAGTTCCATGCCAAGCAAATCCACCAACCCGCCCAGGGCCTCCAGACCATCCCGCTCTCATGGTCGTTCGCGGTTTGGGGGCTAGACATCCTGGGCCCATTCCCTCGAGCGGCCGGGGGCTACCACTACCTCTACGTCACCATTGACAAGTTCACCAAGTGGGTAGAGGTGGAGGCCGTCCGCACCATCCCGGTCGGTTCAGCCGTCAAGTTCATCAAGGGCCTCATGAGCCGGTTCGTGGTTCCTAATAGCATCATCACCGACAATGGCTCACTGTTCACCAGCTACCTTTTCAAAACATATTGTGCTAGCCTTGGAAAGCAGATATGCTACGCTTCGGTGGCACACCCTCGGAGCAACGGCTGGGCTGAGCGCGCCAACGTAGAGGTCCTGAGGGGCCTCAAGGTAAGGACCTTCAAGAAGAAGCTCGAGGCCTGCGGCAGGAGTTGGCTCGACGAGCTCCAGTCCGTGTTGTGGTCATCCGCACCACAACGACCAAGCCGACAGGCGAGACTCCATTCTTCCTCGTCTACGGAGCTAAAGTGGTTCTCCCTCACGAGGTCAGGCATCGCTCTGCGCGGGTCTTGGAGTTTGGCGAGGCACACTAGGACGCCTCATGGGGGATATACCTCGTGCACCGGAGGAACGCCGCCGCCAAGCCTCGCTCTGAGCAGCGAGGTACCAACAGGCGCTGCGGCAGTACCACTGCCACAGCGTCCGCTCCAGGAAGCTCGAGGTGGGCGATCTCGTCCTGGGCGGTTGCTCTCCAAGGAAGGGTTGCATAAGCTCTCGCCCATGTGGGAGGGCCCGTTCAGGATCGCCCGTGTCTCCAGGCCTGGCGCCGCACGCCTGGAGACGTAGGACAGGATCCCCATCCAGAACACCTGGAACATCCAGCACCTCCGGAAGTTCTACCCATGAAGCAAGGCCCCACGTCTGTGAAGGTCTCCGCTTGTGACACTCTCACATAATAATGAGTTGGGGTCGTACACGCCCCGGAGTTTCCTGAGGTCGCCCCCTGGGCCTCACGGGGCTCCCACCCACGTCCTAGTGGAGTCCCCATGCTCCGCGCTGGTGGCAAGACAAGAAGACTAGTCTAGGTGCCAGACGCGGCTGTTCTTTCGCTTGCTTTCTGTAGCTGGGTTTCAACTTCTTGAATGAATTTGGAGCTTTTCGTGTCTTTCATTCGCCAGAGTTGGAATTCTCTCTCTTTCTATCTTTGTTCACCTTTCTAACCAAGTCCCAGGAGGAGCGGCAGTTGCCCGTCGCTCTTCCTCGCGCGTCCCGTGCACGGGGGCTAGGTAAGGTGTGCACGCGCCTGGGCTCGCCCCGCGACCACACCTCGCCGACGCCTTGCAGCCCCAGCTTGGCACACTTAATCCTCGCGAGACACCCTCGAACGAGCTCATGGACATGCGCGCTCTCTTAAGTCCGTGCCTCCCGGCACCATGGCGTGGCGCGCTAAGCCACAACCAGTCCATGCTCAGGAGCTTGTCCGAGGAAGGACGGGGCATGTCATGAGGTTTTCTAACCTTGCAGCTACACGACGTCTCCTAAGGCTCGGCAGCTCTTGACTCGTCAAGAAGGAAGCCTTTGGAAGATGCCCCTTGAAAGGCGCGCCCTCGCGACATGGGAGTCTACCATAAGCACATCGAGCTAAGTTACCCTAATCGCACATAGTAGAGACACGGGTATCATGGCATGATTTGAAAATAACAAAAATAGCATAGTGGAGCAAGAGCCGTACACACCCCAGCAGGGAACTCTAGTTTTTTCAAATGCAGGAGAAAGGAAAGGAAAAACAAAAGCGGGCCGCATGACTGTAGCAGCTCCCGAGGCCAGCCTCTAGCAGCGCCCGAGCTTAGTCCGAGTCTTCCTCCCGCTTCACCGGAGCACAACAGCGAGATAGCTCATCGGCTTCCCCGATCCGAGCCCGGCGGCGTGGTGGCTCGTCATAGTTGCCACCGCTGGTGCTCTCGCCGGAGGAGGAGCCGCCGCTACTGGAGGAAGCACGGCCGTCACCAAGGGCAAGCTCACCATCGTCATCGTCGCGTCCATCGCCAAGGGCAAGCTTGTCGTCGCCGCTGCCATCTTCCGGGCAGCATCCCGCATGACGGCCATCTTCCCTAAAGACCCTCACATAGAGGGTCGCAAGGCCATTGTACCTGAAATGGAGGGTGCACCTCCCGCTCAGACCTCGCGCGTGGGCAAACGCCTGCCAACCACGGGTCAAGGACACGTTGCCCGCGGCGGTGACTTCGACCCCCGCCCATGAGGCCCTAGTGCAGCAGCTGTCATTACTGCAGCCAGAGGCCATCAAGCCCCGCATTCGGCAACACGGCGTGGCTCCATCAACGGCCAGGTACGGCCCATCTTTGGCATCGACAACACAAGACCCTCAGGAGGGGCCAAGCCTCGCGTGGTGGACGACGCCAAGACCTACAGAGGGAGCGGCCTCCCTAGGCTGGCTCCTGAGGAGCAGAGATTCCTATGCAAGCGCCCATCTCATGAGGTTCGGATTACGTAAGCCATGATGACCACGGCCAGGCGGGCACCAGCGGGTGCAGTATAGCAGGTTTCCTCTTTGGTGCTAAAGAGGCAAGCGCAGGCGCGGAGTCCCGAGGAATTAGCCAAAGGTTTCCATTCTCGTGCTACAAGACCAAGACCACCAGGATGGCAGGACAGAGGTCATCGCCGAGCCCACCATGACGTCACAACCAGAAGCTTTGTAGGCGAAGACCACCTTTCTTCAGGATAAGATGTACTATGTGTCTCCCTTCAAACTTGCGTTGTGGGATCCCTTCCCGCCTTCATTGTGGGGGAAGAGGACCAAGGCCACTATAAATATAGCTTAGCCACCACCATAGAAAGGGATCGGATCCATCCGAACCCCACCAGCTCACACCAACACAAGAACAGACCTCCTGAGGTTGTTCTTCCTCTGTACTAGTTCATCCTCAGCCCACCGCGAGGCTAATCGACCCCAAAGCAGGAGTAGGGTATTACACCACAAGGTGGCCCGAACCTGGGTAAACTGTCGTGCCTCTTTCCTTTCTTGTTCATTGAGCTAGGCCGTGAGAGCAACGAGTTGGTAGGATGGGGAGATCGAGTTCTTTGCATGCACCCAGAGTTCGAATCTTTCTTGGGTCCACGGAGCCCCGAATCCTACAGCTAATAAATTTTTGCAAGAAGTATGTGAGTTCTTTATGACTAATGTTTAGTCCATGGATGATACGCACTCTCACCCTTCCACCATTGCTAGCCTCTCTAGTACCGTGCAACTTTCGCTGGTGCATTAATCCCACCATATACCTTCCTCAAAACAACCACCATACCTACCCATTATGGAATTTCCATTGCCATTCCGAGATATATTGCCATGCAACTTCCACCGTTACATTTTATAATGACACATACCATCATTGTCATATTGCTTTGCATGCACTACTGCAGGATATTGCTAACGCGACACTACGATCAGAGACCCTTCGAGAAACTGTGTGCGATGCAATGATCGCAAACGGTGGTGTAGGAAAACCGCTAGAAATGTATAAAACGTTTTGCGATGACGGATGCATCAAACACGGTTCAGGTTTTAGTTGTGTGTGCGATGAAGGGCATACAGTTCAGTTCAATTAACTGTTTGCGACGAGGGGGAACAAAAGAAACGGGCAGCCAGATGAAGGTGTGTGCGATGTACAACATATGGTTCACTCGGATGAACTGTTTGTGAGTAGGCAACACAAAAGAAATGGGCAGCCCGATCAAGGTGTGTGCGATGTACAGCATACGGTTCACTCGGATGAACTGTTTGTGATTAGGCAAGAGAACAAAAACGGTTCAATATAACAATATGTGTGTGATACACGCCAAACAGGTCTGTAATCAGAAATGTGTGCGAAGACCGATAATAACGCAGACGATTGCTTCTAATATAACGTATGTGATATGCTTTGTCTACACAACATCTATTGGCCATTTTGGGACTGGCGGTCATCCGGATACGCCATAAGGATGCGAAGTGTCATTCCTATCAGCAAGGACTAGCTGTTCCACCAGTAGATCATGTAAGAAAACTATCAAGTTAAGTGTGCTTAGGTTGGAGCAGCCATCAGATGGGTGACTGGATGGGAAGTTGTGTCGATGTTAAATTAGGTAATGGGATGGGTCATTTCGGTCAAATGACCAAAATGCCCTATTACCTCAACTAATTTAACCTCGAGGTCCTTGTTTTTTATTTTTTTTATTTTTTAACACATGTTAAAGAAGGTCTACCACATTACTTTTTGGCAATGTATGATACGTGGCATACAGTTGATCAATGCAACCTATTTGTGATGGAATAGGTCGTGTGTCTTGTGGGCAAACGCTTGCTAGTATTCAACCATTTGGGATTGATGAATTCATCACCGACGGGATCCCTAGAGTGGTCTGTGTTCATCTGATCATCATCTACTTCTTGTGCTAGCTTGATGCTAAGTTTCCATTAATTGATGGCATTTTATGAACACGCCACCGTTTCCCGCCACCCTGCAATATTGCGCATAGGGGGCACGCGACGCACGGAGGCGACAAGCGCAGCCTATAGCACATCCACCTTTTCCAAGCATGCCAACCCACCATAGCGCCGCCTCTTCCATCAACCTCGTCGACGAGGAAAACGAGCAGGCGCCACGGCCCATCGAGGCCGAGGCGCTCCCCGGCAACGCGATGGACGACGTTGTGATGCGCATCATCGCCAGGGTTGAGTAGACCTTTGGCACATGGCGCTTGAGCGCCGCGGATCAACATAGGCATGTCAGCGCCGACAGGCTGCAGCTCGCCGCACAACATGACCGATGGCGCGCCGCACAGCAAGCTAGGCGCGTCCGTGCCGATAGGCTATGGCTCGCCGCACGGTGAGACCGTTGGAGCACCGCAGAGCGAGTGGCGCGGCTAGCCGCACAGCAAGAGCGGATCCATCGGTGCTTGCCTGCTGTCGACATGGCGTCGCAGCTGGGTACATGTCCCGTCAGTACCCCCAATACTCGCCAGGAGTGGGCAGAGGCCCTCAACGCCGTACTTGCACTAGATGCCGGCCACGCCGTACTTGCACTAGATGCCGGCCACGCCGTACTTGCACCGGATGCCCGCCATGCTGTTCGCATGGGTGCCGCCATTTGCCTTGTCCACGGCCTGTTGGATGCCAACGCGCTGGTCCATAGGCTCGACCGCCTCCTTGGCCCGTGTCCACACAGGCGCGATGAAAGAACATGGCCGCCGCATCCTTGAGCTGGTGTTCTCCAATGAAATAGCCAACTTGGAGCTCGAGATCGCGCTCGAGATGTACCACGGCGTGTCGACCGCTTGATTGAACGCTGCCGCGAGTTCGAGCGAGCCAAGAGCTATCCTAGGCAAGGGATGCTGGTCATGGTCTCCTGGACGCGTTTTATTTTGAAAAGTTGATTCGACGTTGATAGCTTTGTATTCACAGTAATCATAGTATTGCTCTGTTTATTGCTCTGTTTCAATGTGTGTACTATGTTTTCCATTCTTATATGTTCTGTTTCAATTTGTGTATATACGATTTCCATTCTGTATATGTGGATGATAACAGCTAGATTCAAATTAGTATAGAAAAACAGATAGAAAATGGAATTCATAATATATATATTAATTGTTTTTGTATTATATATATAGAAAATGGAATTGTTCATTAGATCATCACAGAATATATATATTATGAATTCCACTATATATATATATATATGTATATTCTAGAATATATATTATGGAATTGTTCATTACATCATCACAGCTAGATCCAAATTAGTATATATATTAATTGTTCATTAGATCATCACAGTATATATATATATATATATATATATATATATATATATATATATATATATAAAATATCATCACATATACATGATGATACTTAACTACTAGGTGCAATGCATAAAATAGAAAACGAACAATACTAAAACTAATAATCCCTCCTGGGGCCAGTATTCCGGCAGCCCCTCCCCAGCAGCTCCCTAGTGCGCGGCATCTTCCCAGTGCGGAGGCAGTACTCCGACTCCTCCGCCTCGCAACTCTTGACGTACCGGTCTGCCTCTTGCTGGCGGACACGCGCGGTCGATCTTGCCATTTCTTTGGGCACCCACCAGAGCTCCTCGTCGGTGGCACGCTGGAGCTTATCGGCCCACCTCCAGGCAGCGACGAGGCGCCCAGCACCTATGACCTTCCTCGCGAAGTACCCGTCTTTGTACACCTCCTCGGCACGACGACGCGCCCGCCCCAAAAGCTCCACCGCCTCCTTTTTCCAGGCGGCATCACGGGCTTCACAGGCTACCTGGTACTTGGCTTCCTCCTCCGCCATCTCCTTCTTGAACACCACTTGCCTGGCTTTCTCAGCCGGCAGCAATGACTTCCACAGACAAAGATTGTACTTGCCCCAAAACCGATCCAAAGTTGGGGGGTCCGGCGCAACCTCGTCAGGCGGCGCGTAGGGTTCCTCGTCGCTGCTAATCGAGTGAGCGTCCTCGGGGGGCGGCGACTCCTTGTCGGCGCGTGGGCAGACCGGTGACGCCATGGCAGAGATTTGAGAGAGAGAGAGAGAGAGAGAGAGAGAGAGAGAGAGGGCGAGAGAGGGGATGATGTAGATGAGAATGCAGGCGGGACGACATGAGCAAGGTAGTATTTATTGGCGGCCGGAATCTAGATTGACGGGGACTGTACACACGCCGGTCGCCAGAATTTACGAGTACTGTAGTTTGAATTACACACAATTCCTGCAGCAAATCCATGTGTGAAAATAATAGCTGACGGTTTCCAATACACAACCGTGTCTGATTAATGGTCCCCGCCAATCACCTACCAAACCTCAAGCCGCGAGATGGAGTGACAATCGTGTGGGGGCCGGTTGTCTTCCCAGATCTTTACATTTTCTTTTTTGAACGCCAGATATTTACATCGTCTGATGATTTTTTAACTGGCACACAAGTACACAAAAATATGATTTTTCAAACTGTTTTGGTTAGGCATTGCCTGTAGTTGTATTTCAAATTTGAATTACGGTCATTAAATGGTTAGAAAATCACTTAAATGTCTTTAAAAGGTCAAATGACCCCTGAAAATTTCCAAATTTTCACATGATAGTTGTATTAGTGCAAGTTAAACGTAGGAAAAAAATTCAGGGCCGTAATAGGAAGCTATCTCCCGTCCGTCAGCAAACATGCATTGTTCCCTCTCGGAACCACGAACCTTCTAGTGAGTTTCTCCGGTTTGTGAGGGGTGTGTGTCCAAACTTTTGTCAAACATGCCAATTTTTTACCACATCATCTTGGTGACATGAAATTAAATCAAGCAAGGTTTAATGTTTTTCTGATCATTTTTTAATTTTTTGGAACTAAAATGCCATGTCATGCATTCCATTCATCTGCCCATGCCTTGACAACAATATGTTTGAAAATTCATTCGAATTTACTGCACATGGAATTAACTCGCACACAAGTATACAAAAATATGATTTTCCAAACCGTTTTGGTTAGGCATTGCATGTAGATGTAGTTCAAATTTGAATTACGGTCATTAAATGGTTAGAAAATCACTTAAATGTCTTTAGAAGGTCAAATGACCCCTGAAATTTACCAAATTTTCACATAACAGTTGTATTAGTGCATGTTAAACGTAGGAAAAAAATTTGAAGGCCGTAAGAGGAAGCTATCTCCCATTTGTCATCAAACATGCATTGTTACCTCTCGGAACCACGAACCTTCGAGCGAGTTGCTCCGATTTGTGAGGGGAGTGTGTCCAAACATTCGTCAAACATGCCGATTTCTTTACCACATCATCTTGGTGGCATGACATTACATCAACCAAGGTTTCATGTGTTTTTGATCATTTTTCTATTTTTTTGAATTAAAATGCCATGTCACTCCATGCATATGTATGCATGTGTCCATGTCATGAGACCAATATGTTCAAAAATTCCTTCTAATTTACTACACATGGAATTAACTCGCACACAAGTACACAGATATGATTTTTCAAACCGTTTTGGTTAGGCGTTGCATGTAGATGTAGTTCAAATTTGAATTACGGTCATTAAATGGCTAGAAAATCACTTAAATGTCTTTGAAAGGTCAAATGACCCCTAGAATTCTCCAAAATTTCACATTACAGTTGTAGTAGTGCACGTTAGACGTTTAAAAACTTTCAAGGCCATAAGAGGAAGCTATCTCCGGTTCGTCATCAAACATGCATTGTTCCCTCTCGGAACCACGAACCTTCTAGCGAGTTGTTCCGGTTTGTGAGGGGTGTCTGTCCAAACTTTCGTCAAACATGCCAATTTCTTTACCACATCATCTTGGTGGCATGACATTAAATCAAGCAAGGTTTCATGTTTTTCTGATCATTTTTTAATTTTTTGGAATTAAAATGCCATCGCATGCACTCCATGCATGTGTCCATGCCTTGACACCAATATGTTTGAAAATTCCTTCGAATTTACTGCACATGGAATTAACTTCATGTAAGTACACAAAATATGATTTTTCAAACCGTTATGGTTAGGCGTTGCATGTAGATGTAGTTCAAATTTGAATTACGGTCATTAAATGGTTAGAAAGTCACTTAAATGTCTTTAAAAGGTCAAATGACCCCTGAAATTTACCAAATTTTCACATGACAGTTGTATTAGTGCACGTAAAACGTAGGAAAAAATTGGAAGGCCGTAAGAGGAAGCTATCTCCTGTTCATCGTCAAACATGCACACGGTTCCAATTTGGGAACCATGTGCGATTGACGTACTACCTCCGTCCTGGTTTATTGGTCCTTCATTTTTACCAAATTTTGACCAAATATTTAACATACTCAGACATGGATAATAAGCGTACACGTACATAAGCATAGTTCAACCATAAGTACATAGTTCAACCATCATTAATAAGCACACTCAAGCGTACATAGTTCGATCCATCCCACATTTCATCTCACATGCCGGCATGATCCTGAAGCTTCTCCAAGTACTCGGTGTACGCCCTGTGCGCCACCCTGCGAGAATACTTCTACTTCAAGGAGCCATCAGCCCGTCCTCTTGCATGTGCCAGAACACTTAGATACGCATCATGAAGCTTCTGGTTGTAAAATGGGCATCCATAGCCACTGTTCCAGGTCTGAATACGCCTGTTATGCATTCCCGCATAAAGCTCCCTTAGGATTTTCCTTTTGTACCTCCTCTCGCCATCTTCATCCTTGCTGTCCACATCGTCAGACAGCACCTATACAAATAGTAAAACAAATTTTGCATCAAATCAATGATTACATGTGTCGGGGAAGCTGGTCGTGACCCACGAACACCTACGGGACCTGGCGGACCAAGTCCCTTGTGGTTCGGAGGAGGGCGGAGATTGCACAAAGAGCAGATCGAGGCGATGCGCACGAGCAGTTTACCCAGCTTCGGAGCTCTCTGGAGAGATAATACTCCTACTGCTGCTTGGTTGATTGTATTGTGTTCTTGCTAGGGAGCAATGGGAGCTACAAAACCTAGCCTGAGTGAGTGTAGTCTCGAATGAGTCGAATGAACCGAGCGGGCGAACCCTTTCTCGTTGCACTTGGGCCTCCTTTTATAGGCTCAAGGGGTCACCGACAGTGGCAGCGTAGATGAGGGTACAAATGGAAAAACAGTGGTTGGTACACCGACTTGCGATGTACTGATGCTTTATACCTAACTCGGCGGCAAGGGACAAGATCAATAAATGCCCGTCCACATGCCGCTGAAACGATCTGTGAGGACCGTCAAGTGCACCACCGTTTGCCACGATGGTATGCTCGTCATCGCCGCTCATCGCTGCTCCCCGCTGGCTGCACAGCCCTCGACACGCGTGCCTGGAGTAGCCCCACGGCGACACGTTGGCGGATGAGCTGGAACGGAGATGAAGAGAGGTTGCCTGCCGCGGCAAGCATCTTGCCGCGGCTGAATCCTTGTCGCGCTCGGGAGCTTGTCGCTCACCAAGCCTTCCCGGCAAGCTCCTCTTGCCGGGGTCTTGTTTCCTTCGTGTCCTGAGTGTTCTTCCCGGCAAGCTCCTCTTGCCGGGGTCTTGAATACTTTGTTCTTGAATGGCTCTAAAGGAGCCGCGAAGGACCTTGGCGGTCACCGAGCAAGCCTTGCCGCGAGTCTGCATCGCCCGTGCACGAGTTCGGGATACTAGGGTACCCTACTCTAGTACACCGCAGAGAGCCCGGCCTGGGCCACCTGCGGTGCCGGCGCTCTTGGGCCAGGCCCAAAACAGTCTGCGGGCACGCGGCGGCTGGAGAACGCCCGTTACTCGCTCCGGACCCACCACGTCTCCCACGAACAGCACGCGCCGAACGTGGCGTCGTGGGAGAGATCGTGGGGGTCTTGTGGATACTGCCGCCGCCATTGACAAGGAGCTGATGGAGATGGGGATGGTGGATCTCGGGTACTCCACCGACGAGCATCTCCAGCCCAGCGCCAAGCTCAGCCTGTTCTTCAAGAGTGTGTTGACGGGTCTCCAGCGGCTCCGGGAGGAGATCCCAAAGGAGCTGGCCGACGAGTCGCGCCAAATCTGTCGAGGGCTCTTGAAGGTCTTGATGAAGGTGGCCTTCCGCAATCGAGCGTCGGCCATAGCGTCCTCAAGTCCTCGCCGCCAGCTGCGGCGTTGAAGCGCTCAAGGCCCTTATCGCACCCATTGTGGACGGGGTGGCGGAGTGAAGAGGGTTGATGGCGACCGCGTGGACTAGGCCGCCAAGTTAATCTTTCCCTTGTCGCTATTGATCATGTTTAGGAGAACAATTTACTAGATCAGCGACAAGTCATTTTGTAATATACTCTATCTTAGGCGAACGATTGCAATGTTATTTCCTTTGCTCGATTTCTTCCTTTGTATGCTTGTGCCCTACGCTTTTAGGTAACTTGTCGGTGCAGGCACCTTTGCCGCGAGCGCTGAGTGCGGGACGCCAGCAGCCTGCTGGCGATGCCGCCTCCAACAAGCAACCTTGTCGCAACTGGTTGCAGCTCACTTAAGTTGTTGAGCGGACTCGAAACAAAGTAAGGGCGCAAACCAGCCGCGAGTTGGTTCCTTCGCGCACAGGTTTTCCATACAAAGTACTATCGTTCGAGGAAGATAACTTAAAATTTTTAAAAAATGATTGCTCAAACTTTGGCAACTTAGCTTTTCTATCGTTTGCTTTCCGGCAAGGTTATACTTCCTCGAGCGACACTTGGTGTCCCATAGCATTATCTTCCCCTTGGCACGCTTCACACTTGGTTACTTGTGCAGTTGCATCCTGGAGGGCTTCTGGCCAGAAGAAACCTTGCCGGAAAGCTTTGCCGGCAAGTGCTCTTGCGCCAATGTGGTGACCACATGTGCCTCCATGAATCTCTGCCAACAGTTTCTGTCCATCTTCCCGGCAAATACACTTCAATTTCACACCGTTGAGTCTTCTTCTGTACAGGATGCTGTCAACAAACTGGTACATACTTGACTGCCGGGCTACTCTTTCCGCTTCTTCTTGCTCTTCGGGCAGTTCTCCTGTCTGAAGGAAATGGACGATCTGCTGTGCCCATGTTGGAGCTTGCGGCTCAACAACAAGAACTAAAGGCACATCTGCCGCTGCGGGAACATCAGCTTCTACGGCAAGAACCTGCGGCTCAGCCGGAGCTTGATGATCCCCGGTAAGCTTGCCGGAGCAAAACTTGTCGGGAGCGTCTGCTTCAACGATACAAACCCTAGGGCTTGTCGGAGCAGACTGCTCCTCAGCGATATCTGTGTTGATTTTGGGGACCTTCTTGGCAGCGTCTTCAGGGAGCTCTGCCGGAAAGTAGTCACCGGAAACCAAATTCCTCTTCTTGTTCTGTCCAGTTGATGGTTTTACCGTTGGTTGAGTCAGCTTGAGCACAAAAATTCCTGGTTCCACAGGTAACTTGAGTGCAGCACACTTTCACAGGCCATCAGCAATATCATTCTGGGCTCTTGGAACATGTTCCATTTGCAAGCCTTCAAAGTGTTCTTCTAGCTTTCTCACTTCATCAACATAGGCTTCCATCAACGGACTTTGATAATCTTTGTTCACTTGGCGGACGACAAGCTGCGAGTCACCCCTGACAATGAGCTTCCTGATCCCAAGGTCCACTGCTATCCTGAGTCCGGCAAGCAAGCCCTCATACTCTGCAGTATTATTTGTTGCTTGTTCCTTGGGAAAGTGCATCTGGACTATGTACTTGAGGTGCTCTCCGGTGGGTGCGATAAGCAGCACGCCAGCACCGGCGCCTTGCAGCGAGAAGGCACCATCAAAATACATCAGCCACTCTTTATTTGCTTCCTTGACGGGGATGCTCGTCTCTGGAATTTCTTCATCTTGTGTTGGCGTCCACTCTGCTATAAACTCTGCCAGTGCTCTGCTTTGGATAGTTGAAGTGCTTTCAAACTTGAGGCCAAAGCTTGACAGTTCCAGTGCCCACTCGACAATCCTGCTGTGCTGCTTGGATTTTGCAATATCCTCTTGAGGAAGCGGTGACAACTATTATCTCATGTGCTTGGAAGTAATGGCGCAGCTTTCTCGAGGCCATGAGGAGGCCCAAAAGCAACCGCACACCGAGTACCTTGACCTAGCCCCTGCGAAGGGAGACGACAAAATAGACTGGCGCTGCACCATCCTTTTACGTATCTTCTCGCAATCCTGCGCAGATCCGTTCTTATCGGGACCAGAGCTTGACGGAGAAGCCCCCTGCTTGTCGCTGGATGCATCTGCCTCGGTTGCCGGCTCGTCATCTGCCTCCCTTTCCGCTACTAACGCAGCACTAACCACTTGATTGGTTGCCACTATATACAGCAGCAACTTCTCTTGTGGCCTAGGTGCGACAAGTATTGGAGTGGAGGACAGGTACCTCTTCAAGTCTGCAGCGCAGCCTCCGCTTCGAGTCCATTTCATTGGACCTGCCTTTTCAAAATCTTGAAAAATGGCGGGCGCGCTCAACGATCCTAGAGATAAACCTGCTGAGAGCAGCCACGCAACCGCAAGCCTTCTTACATCCTTGACGCGCTTGGTGCTTCAATCTGCTCAATGGCCTTGATCTTGTCGGGTTGGCTTCAATTCCCGCCGAGACCACGAAGAACCGAGAAGCTTGCGGAAGGAACTCCAAACACGCACTTCTCGGGGTTGAGCTTGAGGTTGATCTTGTGCAGATTTGCAAAGGTCTCATCAAATCTTGAACCAGAGTTGCTTTGTCCTTGCTCTTGACCACTATGTCATCCATGTAGGCTTCTACATTTCGTGCATTTGCGGCTCAAAAGCGTCATGGACCACTCTTGCAAGCGTTGAACCAGCATTCTTCAAACCGAAAGGCATCCGTATGAAACAAAGATGTGCCACATGGTGTAATGAATGCGGTTTTCTCTTCATCTTCTTCTGCCATGAAGATCTGATGATATCCTGAGTATGCATCAAGAAATGAAAGCAAATCACATCCAGCCGTGGAGTCAACAATCTGGTCAATACGTGGGAAGGGAAATGGGTCTTTGGGACAAGCTTTATTAACATCCGTGAAGTCAATACAAAGTCTCCATTTCCCATTTGCCTTTCGTACAACTACCGGGTTGGCCAACCACGTGGGATGGAGCACTCCTCTGACAAGGCCTGCTGCTTCCAACTTCTTAATCTCTTCTGCAATAAACTCTTGGCGCTCCACTGCCTGCTTCTTGACTTTTTGCTTGACGGGCCGCGCATGAGGACAGACAGCTAGGTGGTGCTCAATTACTTTCCTGGGAACACCGGGGATGTCAAATGGTTGCCATGCAAACACATCAACATTCGCCCGCAGGAAAGCAACGAGCTCGCCTTCCTATTTAGGGTCAAGCGTGGCACTGATGGTGAAGGTACCACCAGTGCCATCCTCCTTGGCGGACACCCTATTGGTCTTTGGCGGAGCTGCCATCATCTTCTTGCACTTGCCGGTGGAGCTCGATGGTGCGTCCTCGACGGTAGCGCAGCACTCCGAAGAGGTGCGCTTGCCGGAGTGGGCATCAGAGCTCTTGCCGGACGAAGTGGTCTTCGTCTTCCCCCCGGGAGCTTCAGCGGCAAGTGACTTGCTATCTGTCGCAGCTGCTGCATCCCGGTAAATCTTGTCGGCGCAGATAAGAGCATCTTTCTTGTCGCCATGAACAGAAATGACACTTATCGGGTCGGGCATCTTGAGCAGGTTGTATGCATAATGAGAGGCTGCCATGAACTTGGCGAGTGCTGGACGGCCAAGTATTCCATTGTAGGGTAATGGGAAATCAGCAACGTCGAATGTGACCCTCTCAGTCCTGAAATTCAGTTCGCTGCCAAATGTTACCGGCAGTGTGATCTTCCCCTTGGGCTTGCTCCTTCCAGGGTTGATTCCTTGGTAAGTTCCAGTCTCTTCGAGCTCGCTGTCAGGGATTTGAAGCTTCTGGAGCACTGTGGAGGAGATCATGTTCAAGCCGGCCCCGCCGTCAACCAACATCTTAGTGACCTTGAGGTTGCGGATAGTTGGTGAGACCAACATCGGCAAGCACCGACCGCGATTCTGCGATCGGGTGGTCCTCAATATCGAAGATGATAGGCGTCTTTGGACCACTTGAGAGGTCTCGTGACTCTACGGATGGTTACTGCTGCATTAACCTCCGCATCCATTGCTTGAGTTGGCGGTGCGAGGTATGCAGAGAAGCACCACCGTCAACGCAGAGAACCTCTGTTGCCTTCTGAAACTCCTGCTCATCAGCTTCATCATCTTCCATATCTTCATCATCCTCTTCGTCTTCATCCTTGTCGCGGCCGCGGGAGGTCTGTCTCCTTGCCGCTGCTTAGATTTGCCGCGCGGCGTCCTCCCGGCGGGTCTCTTCTTGCTAGCTGCCCTGCACCTTCTGGGCCTTCTCCTTGTCTACTTCGCTCGTACTCGCCTTCTGCAGTTCTACAAGCTGATCGACTTTCTTGCAGCTCACGGAGATCATGGCCCTTAGTGCGGTGAATCTTCTGATCTTGCTTGTTGGAGCTGTCACCTTGTCGGCGGCTGCCACAGCTTGGCGGTCGGTGTCAGCGGCAACCTCCTTGCCGGAGCCACCAGCCTTAGCTTTGTTGGCGCCACCTCCGTTGCCGGACTGCTCGACAACTAGTACCTCTTTACTCTTCTTCTTTCTGTTGTTCCGCCACCGGCTCTTCCTTGCCGGGGCGGTCTCCTCACTGTCAGACTCTGCTCCCACATTCTCTCCAGGGAGTCTTCTTCCTTCCTCAGCGCGTGCACACTTGTCGGCTAGGGCATAGAGCTCACTGACGTCCTTGACTTTACACATCGCCATCTCCTCCCTCATCCTGCGGTTCCGCACGTTCTGATGAAACGCGCTGATCACCGCGGCAGGGTGGACATCACAGGATGTTGTAGTGCCTGTGGTGAATCTCTGGATGAACTTGCGCAGGACTCTCCTTCCTTCAGGCGGCGGTGAAGGTCACTCTCTTGGCCATGAGGTTTGTGGCTGCCTGTGAAGGCGCCGACAAACTGATGGCACAGATCTGCCCAAGAAGATATGGAACTGTCCGGCAAGTGCATGAGCCAAGATCTGACATTTGGCTTGAGTACCAGCGGGAAGTAGTTGGCAAGGATCTTGTCGTCTCGTCCCCCCGCAGCCTGCACCGCAATGGTGTAGATGCTGAGGAACTCCGATGGGTGTGTCCTGCCATCATACTTCTCTGGCACATCTGGTTTGAAGTTTTTCTTGTCGGGCCACTGGACTTGCCGCAGCTCACGAGTAAACGCAGGGTAACCTACCGCGTACGGCAAGTCACCTGGTTCCCCTGGCGCATGCATGTCAACAGCGGGCCCAGCGCGCTGGTCGGATTGACGCCGCGCTTCTCTTCGGCGCTCGATGCGAGTTCGAGCGTCTTCTTGTTGCCGTTCTTGAAGAACTTGGCCCTGATCACGGCGAGCTCGTGGATCCGATGGCGCGTGGAGTCGCCGCCGTCGATGTGTATCCGAGGAGCTGGTGATCTTGGCCTTCGGATGGAGAGTGCATGGTGGTTGCACCCCCATAGGTTTAAATCGCCACCGGCTCGTGCCTTGTCGTCTCGCCGTGGCAAGGATGCAATTGGTTGCATGAGTGTCGCCGTTAGCAAAGCCGATGAGACTCGGATGGTGGCCCTCCATTCGTCGACCTTGTCGGCCGTTGGAGGGTAGTCTAAGCAGTTGAGCTCGCCAAGGCTTCCGCTGGAGTGGTGGGTGGCAATGGCGTACGGCGCGAGGAACGGGATATGCTCGGACTTCTAACCAAGTTAGAAGGAGCAGCATCCCGTCGAGCGATCGTACTCCACTCGTACCGACATCTTTGGCGGCGCATCGCGGTCTCGAGGCCTCGGGATCCTCGGCTTGGCCTTGATCCATGGCGTATGGTGCTGCGAGCACCATGACGCTGTCGGTCCCGCGCCTCTTGAGATGGACGCGGTGCGTATCCGGACACCGAGGTCTGCGCCGCCTTGTCCTTGGACCTGGCAGCGTCGTGGGCTCCCTCAACGACGCCGGTTCCTCCGCCAGCGTCTTCCCCACCACTCGTCAGCTCCGGTGGTGGTGGGTTTGACGCAGACGGCTCTGCTGCCGCCGAAGCCTTCTTCTTCGGTGGCATGTTGATGATGGTGATGAAGAAGTTGCTCGTGTGACTGCTGGATCAGGTTCACACAGCCTCGACGCCCCCTACCTGGCGCGCCAAAGATGTCGGGGAAGCTGGTCGTGACCCACGAACACCTATGGGACCTGGCGGACCGAGTCCCTTGTGGTTCGGAGGAGGGCGGAGATTGCACAAAGAGCAGATCGAGGCGATGCGACGAGCAGTTTACCCAGCTTCGAGCTCTCCGGAGATAATACTCCTCTGCTGCTTGGTTGATTGTATTGTGTTCTTGCTAGGGAGCAATGGGAGCTACAAAACCTAGCATGAGTGAGTGTAGTCTCGAATGAGTCGAATGAACGAGCGGGCGAACCCTTTCTCGTTGCACTTGGGCCTCCTTTTATAGGCTCAAGGGGTCACCGACAGTGGCAGCGTAGATGAGGGTACAAATGGAAAAACAGTGGTTGGTACACCGACTTGCGATGTATAGTGCTTTATACCTAACTCGACGGCAAGGGACAAGATCAATAAATGCCCGTCCACATCGCTGAAACGGCAACAGGACCGTCAAGTGCACCACCGTTTGCCACGATGGTATGCTCGTCATCGCCGCTCATCGCTGCTCCCCGCTGGCTGCACAGCCCTCCGACACGCGTGCCTGGAGTAGCCCCACGGCGACATGTTGGCGGATGAGCTGGAACGGAGATGAAGAGAGGTTGCCTGCCGCGGAAAGCATCTTGCCGCGGCTGAATCCTTGTCGCGCTCGGGAGCTTGTCGCTCACCAAGCCTTCCCGGCAAGCTCCTCTTGCCGGGGTCTTGTTTACTTCGTGCCCTGAGTGTTCTTCCCGGCAAGCTCCTCTTGCCGGGGTCTTGAATACTTTGTTCTTGAATGGCTCCAAAGGAGCCGCGAAGGACCTTGGCGGTCACCAGGCAAGCCTTGCCGCGGGGTGCTGCAACTGCCCGTGCACGAGTTCGGGATACTAGGGTACCCCTACTCTAGTACACCGACAACATGCCGTGAAATAGGATCAGGAATTTATTGCTATTTATTTATACATATCCAGATATTATGGTTCAATTTTTAACCACAGTCGTCTATGTATAGACCAATCTTGAAGAAAACAATGGCACAAACATATGTAGGTCATTCAAAATCAATTGTCAAGTCCTGGCTAGGAATTATTAGCACAAACACTAACCCTAGTCGGATTACTAGCAGAAATCATTTGCACAGATGAAACAACTAATCACTTATCACCTGTACCATTCAAACAATCAATACACTACACGGATCTAACAAAACTTAGTTAGATTTCATGGATTGGGAGAACATAACCATAGGATTTCTATTCCAAAAAGGGAGAGGCAGGAGTAACCAGAGAAACCCTATGATCTATTTGACACATAAATGGGTATAGATGACTAACCAGTTGTCTGTCATTGTCGGATTCGTCGCTGGAGTGGTCGTCGGAGTCGAGGACTAAGAGCGGCGTCGAGGATACAAGCAGAGAGAGAGGATTGTGTGTGTGTGGCGAGGATGGGGGGTGCGGCCGCTCGGGCGCACCATTAATATGGAGTAGTGGGAGTTGTGGGAAAGAGGCGGGCGGCGGTCAAACCGACGGCTTGCCTCTCGGTGAGCCTACGCACCGGACTGCTGGTATGCCTACCAAAGTTTCAGACAGCTACTAGCACGCCTCCCGATGACACTGCGCAGCGAGCATGCCTCTGTCAATTCACACACCTGCACACATGCCTCCCCGTCTGCCTACGCGGCGGACTGCTCGCATGCTCCCGTCAACTCACGCCTGCTCGCACGGCACATGGGTCACGCGGTGGCACGTATATTGTTTTTCTATTTGGATGATTAATGCTACCGCTTTATTGCTTAACCGAAGCATGGCACATATCCATTGTTGGTCTAACGCTCACGGTTCGAATAAATAGTCCATTTGGAATATTGGTTCCCAATTATTAATAATCTCCTGTCTGTAATTAGATAAAGATTACATCAAAACTAGTCTCAAATTTGACAAAAAAGTACAATGCCACTTTGTATTGGTATCCATATGACAACGCGATAAGTTTCATGAACTTGAAATAAGTTTTGGATGTACTAGAATTTAAAAATCAAGATTCTCAATGTTTGAAATTTGTTGCACAGGAGTAAACATGCACCCAATGAGACACATGTGTTTTTACAATCCATTTAGGTGCACTGTCACGTGTGCATGTAGCTCAAATTTTATTTTTGCACATTATACCCGTAGCAAATCAATCAATTAATGTACTAAAACGTCTTAATGATCTCTGTGATTTTTTTGAAATTAAAACATCCCTCCTTTGGTAACATATATGTTCACCGCGGGATAATTAATTTAACATGCATCGTAGTTGTGGTGGATTCACGGTGTGTGTGTGGGTGTGTGCGTCTGGGGGTGGTGGGTGGCTTGCAGTACACTACGAGTTGTGAGCCATCGTGTGGGTTGGCCGTTTTCTTAGGCAGGTCGGTGCCACATCAGAGTCGTGAAATCGTTATTTAAATTAAACATTACACAACCCTTTCATACATACATGTTTTGGCCACATGCAATTGATGGTTGTCCTATACGACACTCGATACTCGCGTGTGACACTTTCTGTGGGCCTGCGAGGTCGTTGCCCATCACTTTAACGAACAGCCGGCAGTGAGGTTAATTTGACCAGCAAGGTAGAATATTTTTTTGTTTGTGTTATGGTGGTAAATAGTACGCGTCGAAGAGGTGGGAGGGGACTAGCATATATACTATACGTACGTGCCCATGAACAAGTACACCTCACTCAGTGTCGGGACTTTTTGGTTTCCGAGGCACGTGCCACATCAAAATTGTGAAATTGGCTATTCAAACATCACACAACACCTTTTTGGGCCACATGCATATCCTAGCTAGGACACTCACGTGTGATGCTTCCATCTGTGGGCCCACGAGGCCATCGTCGATGCATGCATGCATCACTTTGACCTACTTCGGGAGAGGTTAATTAATTGCACCATCAATGAGGATTCTTTTGGGTTGTACATATATTACGGTAGGAGCATATAGTATGCGGTGACAAGGGGGGAAGGGGACCATCATATGTAGTATGCTTGATGAACCTCGCTCTGTGTGGGTGCATGGTTTACGGTTTTTGAGGCATGTGGCACATCAAAGTTGTGCATTTTGGGTATTCAACATATGTATGTTTGGCCCACATGCAAAGCGGTGGTGGTTGTCCTCTCGCACCCACTTAAGCGGTTATCAGCGACGTTGATGCTTCCCATCTGTGGGCCCGCTCAGTCCATCACTACTTTTTGCCTGGCAACAAGAGAGGTTAATTTGACTTAGGAGGGGATTATTATTTTTGCTCTGGGATGACATGCATGATACAGTTTGAGCACACACACATGCATGTGTACGCATGAATCCCTCACATCGAGTCGAAGTGGCTAGTACAACGACACATCATGAACCGATCTCGCTCCGTGTGGGGAGCTAGTGTACGATTTTTTACGCACGCGCCACATCAATGTTGTGTATTCAAACATGCATGCACGCATCACCTCCATACATATGCATGTAGTGGTTGCCTTCGAACGGTACACTCCCTCGCGTGGTTATCGGTGACAAGCCTATGTATTCGTGGGCCCGCGTGGACATCCATGATCACCTTGACCAACAAAAAGATAGGTTACCATGGTGGATTCTTCATTTTGTTTGTGTTATCGTAGTATAGGTCATGGTGAGATTCAGACCTTAAGTTTGAGTGCATATACTATGCACGCATGCATGCATGAATCCCCGTCATTGGCTTGAAGTGTGGTGTAACATACATATGCATCGTCAACCTAACCCTCACTCAGTGTGGGGATTTCTAGTTCGAAATCACGGTGCCACATCAAAGTTGTTCCATTGTTACTCAAAAACACACCTCTCCATACATATGTTTGGGCCACATGCATGCAGTGGTTGTCTTCGGGGAGTAGCTACTTGCATGATTATTGGCGAGCTAACCCATCTCTGGGGCCGTATGGACGGCCATCACTTTGACCAACAACAACAGAGAGGTTGTATGACCAAGGTGGATTATTCTTGGTCCGTTTTACGATCCATCTTGGTGAGATATGCCTCTCTGGCCCGCCGACTAAAAGTGCGTGTGGGGGGGGGGGCGTGTTGCTACTTTGCTCTTTGCTAGGTGAACCTCGGTTGGGGGCATGCGTCCATAGCTTAGGATTCCCTTCGTGGCGACACGAGGGGGCTGCTAGCTACTTCACACTTTGCTAGGTGAACCTCGGTTGGGGGGGGGGCATGCATTCATAGCGTAGGATTCCCTTTGTGCCAAAACGAGGGGGGCTGCTAGCTACTTCGCACTTTTCTAGGTGAACCTCGGTTGGGGGGGCGTGCATTCATAGCTTAGGATTCCCTTGGTGCCGACACGAGGGAGGGGGGTTGTTAGCTACTTCGCACTTTGCTAGGTGAACCTCGGTTGGTGTCGTCGAATTGTCACGGCAGATGTCCTAGTGTGAGGACTTAGTCGTCAGGCCAACGCATCTATGTGGTAGCTTGAGAGGGGTTGATCGGAATCGAGAGACACAACACAAGACAAGGGTTTAGACAGCTTCGGGCCCCGGGAAATATCATCCAGTAATAGCCCTACATGTTGTTTGTGGCTAGCTCTCATTATGCTCATGAGGGAGTCGCCGTATAAGCAGGCTCCCCTTTAGTTGTGTTTAGGCTTAGAGATTATTTTTTTCTCTCCCTCTTGGGGTGCCCTGCCCCTCCTTATATATGTTGAAGGGGCGGTTACATGACTAGTCCTAGTAGGATTAGGATTACTCTATTAGAAGTGGAGTCCTAGTCTTGCTTCCTTTGTAGGAGAATATTCCTTATGCCTTTCCTATTAAGCCAGCCCACCTTCATATGAACTGGCCTACTGGGCCTTGGGCTTTATCGTTCATTTGACCCATCTGTCGAGTCTCCAGGAGTCGTAATGCTCGGGCGGGTTACCCGTAAACCGCCAGGTCCGGGCGGGTCGCCAGTGAGTCGCCAAGCTCCAGCCGGGTCATACATCCGGGGGGTTACACCGCGGGGTATATCCCTGACATTAGCCCCCAGTTTAGCTTGGATTTATCCATGGTAAACTTATGCTGCAAAATAAACACAAGAACAAAGTTGACAGGTTGTGCCCCGATTTAAAAGTTTTTCTGAACCGGCACCTGATAATCCTTAAGTCATTGTCGTTTCCTTCTAGAAAATCCGGGTCAATAGACCAGCTTCATAATCAATTTGCTTGTAGAACTTGCCAAGTTATGATTCGGCCTTCAATGCTCTGATTTGACAAAAATATCGGTCTTTGAAATATTCAACTGATATCCAGCCGGCTTGAAAATGTAGAACTTGCCGAGTTATGATTTCCAAAATCGTCGAGTTATAAAAACTGATAATTCCGGGTCATGATTGTTGCTAACGCCAGTTCATGATTGTTGCCAACGCCGGGTCACACAATTGATCTCCCTGTTTTACTCAAAACCGAGAATTTCAAGATGTCCTGCCATTATATTCATATCACCTGTAGCCCCCCAAGTCTTAAGAAGGGAGCGTAGTAACAGCTTAAGACTTGCTTCAATATAAATGTTGCATTCTTGAGGAAATCCAGGTTGTTCATCTTAGTCACTAGTCAAAACTGAATATTCCACATATGTACCCCCAAGTGTCGGGTTGTCATGCTTGCAGAAACCTGGGACTTGTAATTGCCTTATGCTCATAAGAACTTCAACCAGTGTAGCCCCCAAGTGCCGGGTCATTATGCAATAATGAGCAGGGACTTTGTAGATATGATTATTTAGACCTGAACAACAACGTGTAGCCCCCAATGGCCGGCTCAGTAAGATAATGCTGAGCTAGGACTTTATATATATACTTCATTGAAAATGACTTCATATGACGTAACTTCAACCATGGGGCTCGAACCCACGTCCACAAGGTTAAGAGCTTTGTACTCTACCAACTAAGCAATAAACCTTTCAATATGATGGATTTAAAGCTTGTGTACCTTAAATTTTTGACAGGAGCAATTGGTAGCCCCCAAGGGCCGGCTCATTATGATGTGATGAGTCGGGTCTTCAATAAGGGTAGTAAAAATGACATTGCATTAGCCCCCAAGTGTCATGGTGCATGCTGGCAGTGACATGGGACTTGCATATTTGATTTAATCTCAACTTGAATAATGTAGCCCCCAAGTGTCGGGTCGTAAGCCTACAGCGATTCGGGGCTATTCCTTCCATGTAGAATAAATTATATCCATTGATAAAATAATAGCCATTGCGCTGAAGCGACTTTGAAAACCTCAATCATAATGTTGGTTATTCATAACCATAATAAAAACCCAGCCATGTTGGCTATTAAATATTTGAATAATATAACCCGGTTTGAAAACTGGTTCCTCTGGTGTATGTTTAGACTGCTGGCTTATCAGCTCCACACAGCTAGAGTTTTTTGAGTGATGACTCTAAAACATAAGATTATTATCCTCTAGCGACTTAGAGTCTGCCATCCTGGCGGGTTGTAGAAACCCAAAAGATGCTTCAAATATGAGCCATAAGTAGGGCAGCCTGGCCCGATTGTAAAAACCAGATGGCAAAAAAGAGATCATATAAAGAAAAGAAATAAGAAATCAAACAATTTGAGGCTTTTGCATGCCGCCAAGCCAAAGTTTCTTCTTCAATGAAACTAGCCTGAGCCACTGGAAGGTATGTGCTTTCCGTGAGCCAGCACTCACAGTACCCAATCGACATTTGAACCCATATAAGTTCAGGTCTTATTTAAAGATAGACTTATCAGGAGTACGCGGGGTCAGAGTAGCAGCATGCCTCATGGGCCGATTTATCCAAGTTTCAAGGAAGGCGGCTTATGAAGCCTGGATCTATCCTGACTATCTGTAAGCCATGCTCTCACATGACAAACCGGTGCTTTAACCCTAACAAGCTCAGGATCTTTGGTGAATACAGCTTAAAAGATTGATTGTTAAGAGTTCGATGGGTCAATCGGGATTACTCTATGGAGTTGAAGCAGCTGGCTACAGGTAGGATGACCCAGAAAGGTTGTGTTCTCTTTGTTCGAATACACCTAAGTTTGAACAAGATAACCTGGTCAAGAGGGTAGTCACGCTATGTTCTCTTTGGTCGAATATGCCTATGTTTGAACAGGAAACCCCCAAGTGACATACTGACAAGTTGTGCTTGTCAGGGACCTATGTTTGAGCTATGTTGTGCATCCAACTCTCTTTGATCCCTGCAATTGGGGCGTCAAGCCTCCAAGTGATTTGTAATAAGGCGTGTATGCCGGTTCGGATACCCATGTTTGAACAGTGCATCATGGCAACGAGTTCTCCTTGGCAACCTTTAATTTTTTCTGAGAACTCGAACTTGCGAGAGACAGATTTTTTTAACAGGAATTGTAAACCGGATATTGAGAGCTTCAAAGCTTTGTGAGAGACAGATTTCCCTTGAGCCGGATTTTAAACCGGATATTTGAGAGCTTCAGTGAGACTGATTTCTCTTGAGCCGGATTTTGAACCAGAATCTTCTCTTTAAGCCGGAAATCTTCTGGCGGCCTTTAAATTTTTATCAATATGGCAGTAGCCTCCGGGACCGGGTTATCTTTCCCTCCAACGTCCTGGGTTCTTGAATTTGCTGAAACTAGCAAGATTTGCTGAGTCATATCATTGTAGCCCCCGAGTCTTAAGACGACTCGAGGATTTGTCTTGAGATTCTCCATGTTTGGCCGTGATATAAACCGGGATATAGTTGATCAGCGGAACACTGTAATATGTTGAAGCTGGAGGCAAGGTAGTGAGTTGATGATCTTCGCAGCACTCATGTATATCCTTAGCGTTAATAACACGATGTGAATCCACAAAAGGTTGAGGTCGACCATGGCGGGTTATAAATTATCCCGTATGGTTTGTGTCAGTAATCCGATCAATGGTTCATCCCAGCTGGTTGTTTGAAATTACCCAAACATGCAGTGGCGGTGACTTGTGCACCTGTCCATTAAATCATCCGATATGGGCGGAAGCTAGTATCATTATTTGATCCAGATTTTGTCAAAATAAACCGGACCGCGGAGCGGCGGTTCGCAAACATCCATTGGGCAGCTTGTATGAGCATGTGCGACCTTGATATGCTGATATGGATTGGTCTGCAAGGTCAGCAGCTTGGGTGCTTATATTGAGTGGCACGGTAAGGACAAACTTCCGCGATATAACGCCATTTGGAGGTAAATAATTATCCTGCATACAAAAAAGATACAGATCAAATTTATTGTTTCTGTGACGAAAACAATATTGTGCTAATAAAATAGACATAGATGGTTATCACCTGATCCGTCTAGATGATAGACGGAGTCGTACACTCCATCCATAGACCATCTCTAGTAATTTCAACAATGAGTTAATCAATCTCTCCGGCGGAAACAATGCGAAGGAGGCGCGTGAAATGGCTTGCATCAGAGATTCCGCTGGCTCGGCGGCTCTCCGGCAGACCGGCGACTCCCGGCGGCTCAACATGACAGAGGCGGCTCATCACGGCCCCGACGGCTCAACACAGCAGCGAAATGGAGGCAGCCATGGTGGCGGCTCACGGTGATTCAACGGGTAGCTCCCCGCAGCGGGGGTAGAAACATGCCACAATGACGGCTACTGTAGAGGCCACAGCAGCGGCTCAAGGACAGCGGAAAAAACGGCTCAAGCACAGGCGTAACGATGCCGGGTCAACTCAACACTGCTGAGCCACGGGGGGAGTGACGGAGTGGCACAGGTGAAGCCACAGGAGCCTGCCCCAGGGCGGTCGACGCACAACAAGAGCGGTTCAACGCTGCCACCGCAGTTCTGACACGGAGTCGACGGCGACTTGAAGTAAGGTCGTGGCGGGTGAAGCCACACAGGCATTTTCAAGGCGGAGGTGACTTGCCCACGGCGACCCACAGCAGAAACGAGGCCGGCTCATACCCACAGGGGCGAGCCCGCGTGAGGGTAGGCCGATATGGTTGAAACAGTGGCGGCTCAAGAGTATAGAGCAAGGGTAATGCTTGATAGATGCATTGACCTTAGTCTTCACGTGGAGTAAGTAGCACCAGTAGTTGATGTGATTCGTCCTAGTCGATGTGGAAACAACAACGGCCACAACAAAAGCCAGATGAAAGAAACATGAATCTGATGATTCTCCTTCCCCTGTTTCATGCGAGCAGCTTTCCGAGTGCGCATGAGTAATCTGAGACTCGTCGGGCATTTTTCAAGTTCTTCCTTCAGAGAGTTAGCTTCACCCATCACAGAGCTAAGTTTTCTTTGCAACTCTGAAGCGTTTTGCTTTCTAAAACCATTTGCCAGTGTATGTATTGATTCATTGACTGTTCCACAAGTTCCTGTATATGTTTTTCAAAGGATGAGGCCAAGATGGCTTGCCGGCGGCCTGGAGTAGCATCATAGGCCGGGGCGGCTCACGGCACGGGGGACTCGACGGGGCGGCTTAGTGCAGCTCCATGGTGATGGAGGATCATAGGCCGAACGAGGTTCGGGCCGCGACAGGCAGTTGAACCAGGCCTGGAACAAAAGGTCGGGGACTCAGTGCGGGTGAACCACGGCAGCCGCAGAGGTGAGATGTCCACGGCGGTTTCTGTGGTTTAGAAGAGGCAGAGCAGAAGACCCTGGCGAAATAGCATCTAGCTCGAGGTGAGTCCTCCTTCTCCGGGTTGTAGTTAATTTGTAGAGCCCATATCCATATAACGTTAAAACAACGGCAACGATATACCACTTTTGACTAGTGGCCCGCACAGGCATTTACGGAAGAAATATTCAGATTACTTGCTTACTTCCTCGATCCATGTGTCCATTGAAATCCTTGCTGTTTTTCCTCCTTCAGACTGATGATAATTTGGTAGCAGTGTAGATGTATTGTCTAGGTACATCATCTTGGCAATTGGGAATAGTGAATTAGCCTAGTCCTTTTACTTGATATGACAAGTAGTATTTGTTTGATTGATACGTGCTTGCTCGTACAGAAGTACTTGTCAATTGATTTGCAGTCTCCGGTCGTCAGGCGAGGAAATAACAGCGGTTTGTAGGCGTGGTGAAGACAAGCCTGAGGCAGAGCGAGGCAACTCGGTCTTGGCGCATCGGTACAGACTCAAAGCCGTGACGGCAGAGACGTGCAACGGAGACAAGGTCGCAAAGGCGTCGGGGTCGCTGGGTTGACAAGTCCATATCCATCTCCTGCCCCTGGTCGCTATTGGTTTTTGACGATTCCTATTTTCTTCTAAGACGTGGACTCGATGAGTACGACAAGAGCTCTGCCCAGCCGCAGTAAATATTGATCTTTTTTCGATCTGATAAAGCGCCCACGTGGATGTAGTAATCGAGCATAAAAATTGACGTAGTACTAGTACTTAATTAGCACTAGCAGTTGCTCGTGGATATCAGTATGACTTGGCTCCGTTTCTTTGTGATAGGTAGTACTAGTAGCAGCAATGTATAGTCTCAACAGGACTTGATCCTGCATGTGGACAACATGACGTGGAGAATAGCAGCACCAAATCGACGGTGTACCTCTAGATTTGAACAAACTATAGCGATAGCGGTTGTATCCTCGTAGTACAATAGTCGTATACGACGCTTTTTGACAACTATGGTCTTGATGACTCGGTGGCAGATTCCTGCTCGGTTTTGGTTGCAGAGAACAAACTGCCTTCGGATTCGTTGAGTGATGAGCAACACGTGGGGTTGCGCACACAAACCCTAAAATTTCTCCATCCCGGATGAATCTCATATCTGTCAGCTACAAAGTTAACCATAATTCTGCCCATGGTTGTCCGGCGGTAGGTTATCCTCCATGATCGTTCTGTGCCGGTTCTTTTCATCCGATCAATCGCGAACTTCTCGACCCCTGGGAGAGATCCCTTTAAGAACTCATCACCACTGTGCGCAGGCCCCACGATGGGCGCCAACTGTCGTGGAATTGTCACGGCAGATGTCCTAGTGTGAGGACTTAGTCGTGAGGCCAACGCATCTATGTGGTAGCTTGAGAGGGGTTGATAGGAATCGAGAGACGTAACACAAGACAAGGGTTTAGACAGCTTCCGGCCATGGGAAACATCATCCAGTAATAGCCCTACATGTTGTTTGTGGCTAGCTCTCATTATGCTCATGAGGGAGTCGCCGTATAAGCCGGCTCCCCTTTAGTTGTGTCAAACCTTAGAGATTTTTTTCCTCTCCCTCTTGGGGTGCCCTACCCCTCCTTATATATGTCGAAGGGGCGGGTTACATGACTATTCCTAGTAGGATTGGGATTACTCTATTACAAGTGGAGTCCTAGTCTTGCTTCCTTTGTAGGAGAATATTCCTTATGCCTTTCCTCTTAAGCCGGCCCACCTTCATATGAACCGGCCTACTGGGCCTTGGGCCTTGTCGTCCTTCTGACCCATCTGCCGGGTCTCTAGTGAGTCGTAATGCTCAGAGAGTTACCCGTAAACCGCCAGGTCCGGGCGGGTCACCATTGAGTCGCCAAGCTCCAGCCGGGTCATACATCCGGTGGGTTACACCACGGGATGTATCCCCGACAGTTGGGGGGATGCATTCATAGCTTAGGATTCCCTTCGTGTCGACACGAGGGAGGGGGGCTGCTAGCTACTTCACACTTTGCTAGGGTGAACCTTGGTTGGGGGGCATGCATTCATAGCTTAGAATTCCCTTCATGACGACACGAGGGAGGGGGGCTGCTAGCTACTTTGCACTTTGCTAGTGCGAACCTCGGTTGGGGGCATGCATTCATAGCTGAGGATTCCCTTCGTGCCGACACGAGGGAGGGGGGCTGCTAGCTACTTCGCACTTTGCTAGGTGAATGAACCTCGGTAGGGGGGGCATGCATTCATAGCTTAGGATTCCCTTCATGCCGACACGAGGGAGGAGGGGGGCTGCTAGCTACTTCGCACTTTGTTAGGTGAACCTCGGTTTGGGGGGAGGGGCATGCATTCATAGCTTAGGATTCCCTTCGTGCCGACACGAGGAGGGGTGGGGGCAAGCAATACCATGAAAGAAAGCGATGCACCAGTATCAAATAAGACTTTAGCAGGAATATCATTAACTGATAGATTACCCATTATCACATCTGAAGAATCCTCTGCCTGAGCTGCATTCATCATATTGACCTTGGCATGCTTTGGATTATGCTTGACCACTGCATTGCTGGAAGATTTCACAGGAGGAGGAGGCGGAAGACGCCTCTGGTTGAAGCACTTGTTCAGATAGTGACCCTTCTGCGACACTTGTTGCAAGTGACCTCGAGAGCGGACGGTGGTAAGGAGCACTTGACCTTGGAGCTTGAGAATTAGACTTGTTACGATAGCTTGGGTTGGGTGGGTGGGAAGATCCACGGCCACCTGAGTTCTTCTTTGGTAAGGCCGACGGAACGGAGGAGGGGCAGTAAAACTTCTGCTGCTTGGCTGCCACTTGAGAGGACGAGGAGGACTGAATCTGCGTCCTGATTCTCTTCTTAGAAGCCTCGCATTTGAGCTGTGCAGCTTCTTGCTTGAGCCATGTTGTAGAAATCATCATACTTATCGGCTCAAACAGCACAAGAGGTAATTGCAGATCTTCTCTCGCACCACCTCTGAATTGATAGATCATACTCTTCTCATCAGTCCAACTTGTAACGCCGGACACACCCGCCGGTGGTCGTTACTCTGGCGGATCTAGACTGGCCCCACAGATCAATACTAGTCTTTTCTGCGCTTTGTCCTCACTGCGCGCACTCGGAGCAACTTCGATCGGTCACCCATCCCGACACTACTCCAAGCTGAGCACGCTTAACTTTGGAGTTACGTCCGAATGGGCTCCGGAAAAGAAGGAATTCCTTATTGATATGAGTAGTCTATCATCCCTAATAAGCCAGCTATTACATACACCCCACTCGGAGGAACCGACGTCCTCGTCGGGCCACGAAACGTTCCCTCTTGGCACAAGCGTTTGTGCTTCCAGTCCGTACATGTGCCATGTCGGGTGCCACGACGGGTTACAAGCGTCATGAACAACATGACCACGCACCTGTCCGCAACCATCCGTAATAACGAGGGTCGGCTCGATACCAACTTCTACGCCCGATGCGGCTATATCTCCCACGTGTCGAGGCACGACTTAGAGGCATAACCGCATTGAAAGCAATGTCGCAAGTGAGGTAATCTTCACACAACCCATGTAATAAATAAGGGAAAGAGATACATAGTTGGCTTACAGTCGCCACTTCACACAATACATAAATAAACATCCATCATTCAGAGTACACTCAAGGTCCGACTACGGAACCAAAATAAAGAAGATACCCCAAATGCTAACACAGATCCCCGAATCGTCCCAACTGGGCACCACTACTGATCATCTGGGAAAGACACATAGTAACGACCACGTTCCTCGTCAAACTCCCACTTGAGCTCGGTGGAATCATCTGCACTGGCATCGTCGGAACCTGCAACTGTTTTGGAAGTATCTGTGAGTCACGGGGACTCAGCAATCTCACACCCGCGAGATCAAGACTATTTAAGCTAATAGGAAGGACATAGTAGTAAAGTGGAGCTGCAGCAAGCGACTAGCATATATGGTGGCTACATCGCAAAAGAGAGCGAGGAGAGAAGCAAAGCACGGTCGTGAAACTAGTAGTGATCAAGAAGTGATCCTGAACTACTTACGTCAGACATAACTCCAACACCGTGTTCACTTCCCGGACTCCGCCGAGGAGAGACCATCACGGTTACACCCGCGGTTGATGTGTATTTTATTTGAGGTCATCTTTAGGTTTTCTACAACCGGACATTAACAAATTCCCATCTGCCTCATAACCGCGGGCACGGCTTTCGAAAGATATTACCCTGCAGGGGTGTCCCAACTTAGCCCATTATAAGCTCTCACGGTCAACGAAGGATATTCCTTCTACCGGGAAGACCCGATCAATCTCGGAATCCCGGACTACAAGACATTTCGACAGCAATAAAACAAGACCAGCAAAGCCGCCCGGTTGTGCCGACAAATCCCGATAGGAGCTGCACATATCTCGTTCTCAGGGCACATCCGGATGAACACTACGTACGGCAACCGAAGATGCCCCAAGTTGCCTCAGGGTGGCACCGCAAGTGGCTCTAGTTTTGGACCAACACTCAGAGGAGCATTGGCCCGGGGGTTTAAAATAAGATGACCCTCGGGCTCATGAAAACCGGGGAAAAGGCTTAGGTGGCAAATGGTAAAACCAATGTTGGGCCTTCTTTGGGCGAGTCTTATTCAAAGCGAACTGTCAAGGGGTCCCATAAATCACCCAACCGTAAGGAACGTAAAATCAAGGAACATAACACGGTATGACGGAAACTAGGGTGGCAAGAGTGGAACAAAACACTGGGCATAAGGCCGAGCCTTCCACCCTTTACCAAGTATATAGATGTGTTAAACATAGCAGATATCTTTATATATTGTGATATCCCCAACAAGTAAACATGTTCCAACAAGGAACAACATCTCCATGTTCCAACAAGGAACAAACTTCGGCTTCACCTGCAACTAGCAACGCTATAAGAGGGCTGAGCAAAGCGGTAACATAGCCAATCAACGGTTTGCTAGGAAAGGATGGTTAGGGGCTGACATGGCAATATGGGTGGCATGATATAGCAAGTGGTAGGCATCGCAACATAGGCATAGCAAAAGAGCGAGCAACTAGCATAGCAAAGATAGAAGTGATTTCGAGGGTATGATCATCTTGCCTGCAATGTTCTCAGAGTTGTCGAAAGCCTGATCCTCGTAAGCGTTCTCCACAGGTTCCTCGTTCACGTACTCGTCTCCCGGCTCTACCCAAAGCAACAACACAAACAAGGAACCACAGTAAATCACGGTGCAATGCACAATCAACATGATGCAAACATGACATGATATGCATGATGAGATATGCAATGCTTATGTGCGCTTCGGAAGGTAAATGATGAACCAGGCATCAACTTGGCAAACCAAGCATGCCATCGGAAAGATGAGATGATTTCGGTAGAAATCGATATAGAGATCACCGGAAACGGATGCACGGGTTGGATATGGCGAGCAAAACAAGAATGGTGAGAAACCTACATAACAGCATGATGTACAAAGCCATGCACGTGCAAACTAACTCATAGCATAAAGCAAATAAATATGCCCATGAAAAACAACACCTAAACATGATGCAAAAAGGCATGATCATAAACTTGCCCAAATGCAGAAACTAATGCCACCACTGAGTTGGTGGGATTTTTCTACCCCAAAAACATATATAATATGTTAGGGTTACCGTAGAGAAATCATCACAAAAGCCCTAAGTCAAAACCTGCCTAAAATGGAAGTTAACAGAAATGGCATCTTCCAGATATGGAAACGTCCAGAAATGGACTTGCCTAAAACAGAAAAGGAAACAATCCAGAAATGGAAACGCGGGGTAAAGGGAAAAAATATGCATATGAAGGAGGGCGCTGAGAGGCTGACATGGGGGCCCTTGCTGTCATAGAGACAGTGGCACCGCAAGTTTAAAAAAGGGGGGGAAGAAAACCAGCCTCGGGGGGAATCGAACCCGGGCCTCCCCGTTGGAACTCTGACCCAGCTACCACTGAGCTAGGCAGCGACGACTGACAGAGAAGGGGCCTCGGCCCCTTAACTACTACTACTACTGACGAGACGAACCAAGAAGGAAAACAGCAATAAAAGGGGCGCTGCCGATTCGAACCAGTGTCGCCATGAGGAGAGCGGGGTCAAACCAGCTCGGCTAGGCTAGGGGTTCGTATGAGTAAGGGACTCGGGCCTACTAGAACAAACTATCAGGCCTGATCCAAGAACAAAGAAGGAAAGCAGCGATTCCGACGAAGCAATCATGGCTCTGGCTGCTCTGTGACCTCGAACAAGATGGGTGCGCGCAGGAAGACACCACCGAGTTCGAAGGGCCGAACCCGAGAAGGAAAACGCAGCAACTACACGCCAAACTCGCTGATCCCAAGAACTACGGACACGCCGGAGCACTACGGGCGCAGCAAGGACACGGGCGAGCGAGACCTGCGGGTGCCAAAATGCCAAGGGAAGGATGGGAGAGGAGGAGAGTTACCCAGCTCACCCTAGGACGCGACGGGTTCGACGGAGACGGGCTGACGGCGAGGCCACGGAGCTCTGAACTTCACCGTGAACCTGACCGAGAAGAAGACAGAAGCAGGGGCGTCGAGGAACTTGACGATCCGGGCACCGTAGTCGACGTCGTGGACGAAGTCGACGACGATGAAGAAGAAAGACACGGGCCGCAGGGTTGGGGTGGCCGGAGAGCACGCCGGCGACGAGGCGCGCTCTCGGATCGCGCCGGGGACGGAGCGGGGGCGGCGAATCTGGTGGTGACTCACCTGGCGGCGGCGGCGAGAGGGAGAGGGAAACCCTAGGGGTCGGTTGGACACGGAGAGGGGACAAGTAGGGGGCTAGGGCGACGGGGTCGAGCTCACGCTCCCTCGTGCTCGGGGTCCCCATGGCGACGGCGAGAGGAGAGGGAAAGGTGGGTGAGGTGAACCGATCTGTCGCTGCCAGGCAGGGCCGGCGCGTCCACGTGGGCGGAGCTAAGCGGGGTAAGCGCGGCTCTTGGTGCTTGTGAGGCAGGAGGAGAGAAGCGGCGGGCTGGCGCTCTCTCCAGGCTGCTTGGGCCTGAGGGAGCTGGGCTGGCTTGAAGGCCGGAGCCAGTGGAAGGACTCATTGGGCTGCCACTGCTGCTGCTGCCTTCTTTCTTTTCCTTTTTAAAAATCAAAAGGAAGAGAAAAGAAAGTACAGAAAGAAATGAAAAGAGTTGGAGTGAAAGGAAAATATCCCCAAACTCCTGGAATTCTCCACAATTTTAATAAATCGTAATGGGCATTTTTTTAGAGGTAGAAAAATAAGACAAGTTTGGAAATATTTCAAACTTGTGTCATTTTTGAACCTGACCATAACAACTTCAAATGAGGAGATCTTTGGCAGAGAGGTTTAGTGCAAAGAGCAAGAT
The DNA here is from genome assembly GCA_021605205.1 of Aegilops longissima. Classification (NCBI taxonomy): domain Eukaryota; kingdom Viridiplantae; phylum Streptophyta; class Magnoliopsida; order Poales; family Poaceae; genus Aegilops; species Aegilops longissima. The sequence goes on along the minus strand of JAHIAM010002506.1, from coordinate 39,461 downwards.
TTGCAGGGAGAAGATGAACATTAATTGAGAAAGGAAATTATAGCACTTGATAAGGAAAGAAGTAGAGGGAAAGAGGAGATGGTAATGCAAAATGAGAATGAAGCATGCAACAACAAAACATGTGAGAGATCACCACAAACACATGATAAGAATGGAATGCAAGATGACAAGAGACACAAATGCAATATGGTAAAAAGAGCAAAAACAAAGAAAAGAGAAATCCACATAACCAAACAAGAAAGGGCCAAGCATGACAAAAACCCACAAGAATTGGATGAGGTCAAATTGATATAATGCCCAAAAGGGGAAGTTTACATCCAGGGTGTTACAACACTCCACCACTACAAGAGGATCTCGTCCCGAGATCTAGGACTGAAAGAACTCCGGATACTCAGAACGGAGGTGATCCTCACGCTCCCAGGTAGCTTCTCGGTCGGAATGGTGTGACCACTTCACTTTCAGGAATTTGATTGACTTGTTGCGAGTCTTGCGCTCGGTTTCTTCAAGAATAGCAACGGGGTGCTCATGATAAGAGAGATCTTCTTGAAGGTCAATCTCTTCGAAGTTGATAGTGCGTTCAGGAGTCTTGAAGCACTTGCGAAGCTGTGACACGTGAAACACATCGTGCACGTTTGCAAAGTTGGATGGAAGCTCAAGTTGATAGGCGAGATCGCCTCTTTTCCAATGATCTTGAAAGGACCCACGTATCTAGGGGCAAGCTTCCCTTTGATACCGGGCGGCGAGTACCTTTCATTGGAGACGCGAGGTAGACATGGTCTCCGATTTCAAAAGTCACATCACGGTGCTTATCATCATAATAGCTCTTCCGCGCGATTATGCGGCTTTGAGATTCTCACGAATGACCTTGCACATTTCTTACGCTTCGTGATCAAGTCATTGCCAAGAAGTTGGCGTTCACTGTCTCGAGACCAATTGAGAGGAGTACGGCACTTTACGCCATAGAGAATTTTGAATGGGGCCTTGCCGAACTAAACAGGAAGCTGTTGTTGTAAGAGAACTTCGGCATATGGAAGACAATCTTCCCACTTCATACCGAAAGAAATGACACAAGCCCCGAGCATATCTTCAAGGATTTGATTTACTCGCTCGACTTGGCCACTTGTTTGAGGATGGAAAGCTGTGCTGAAACGAATGTTGGTGCCCATGGCCTTCTGAAAAGAATCCCAGAACTTGGAGGTAAAGATGCTGCCACGGTCTGAAGAGATCACTTGAGGAATGCCGTGCAAGGAGACAATCCTGGAGGTGTATAGCTCTGCCAACTGAGCTGCTGTGATGGATTCTTTGATAGGAAGAAAATGAGCCACTTTAGTCAGCTTGTCAATGACAACGAAGATAGCATCATTTCCACGCTTGGACTTTGGAAAGCCAGTCACGAAGTCCATTTCAATATGATCAAACTTCCATTCAGGAATAGCAAGAGGTTGGAGGAGACCAGCTGGTCTTTGGTGTTCTGCTTTCACTCTTCTGCAGACATCACACTCATTCACGAATTGAGCAATTTCTCGCTTCATTCGAGTCCACCAATATGATTGCTTGAGGTCATGGTACATCTTCGTACTTCGGGATGAATGGATAGAAGCGAATTGTGAGCCTCGTTCATAATGACTTTTCTCAGATCACCCTTAAGGAACCACAATCCGGTCCTCAAAGAACAGAGTGTCTTTGTCATCAACGTGGAAGCACTTGTACTTGGAAATGCCCTTGTCGATACCACGTTTCACCTTCTTCACCATGGTATCCAGAAGTTGAGCCTCACGAATCTGATCTTCCAAAGTAGGAGATACTATGAGGTTGGCAAGAAAGCCTTGAGGAACAACTTGAAGATTCAGCTTATGGAAAGATTCACAGAGATCCGGTGAAAGGGCTTGAGGATTAGATCTGTTGCGATAAGCTTTCCTGCTCAAAGCATCTGCAATGACATTGGCTTTGCCCGAGTATACTCAATACTTGGGTTGTACTCTTGAATCATTTTGACCCATCGAGTCTGCTGAGGTTGAGGTTGGGCTGAGTGAAGATGTACTTGAGACTCTTGTGATCGGTGAAAATGTCCACTTTCCTTCCCAACAAGAGATGTCTCCACGTAATCAATGCATGGACAACTGCCGCCAACTCAAGATCGTGAGTGGGGTAGTTCTTCTCGTTGGGCTTCAACTGGCGAGAGGTATAAGCCACAACTCTCTTCTCTTGCATTAACACAGCACCGAGACCTTGAAGGGAAGCATCACGTAAAACTTCAAATGGCTTGGATTCATCAGAGGAGTCAAGGCAGAGCTGTGACGAGTTTCTCTTTGAGGGTATTGAAAGCAACGTCACACTCGGGAGACCAGACATACTTCACATGCTTCTGGAGAAGGTTGGAAAGAGGCTTTGCAATCTTGGAGAAGTTCTCAACGAATCTTCGGCAATAGCTTGCAAGACCAAGAAAATCTGGAGCTGCTTGACATTCGAGGAGGTTCCCAATTCACAATTGCGGACAACTTCTGGGATCAACAGCGATGCCCTTGGCGAGATGATATGACCAAGATAAAGCACTTCATCAAGCCAAAATTCACATTTGGAGAACTTCGCATAGAATTGGTACTCTCTGAGCTTGTCTAGCACCAATCGCAAATGTTTGGCATGATCCTTCTTATTCTTGGAGAAGACCAAAATATCATCAAGATAGACCAAGACGAACTCATTGGTGTAGGGGTTGAATATGAAGTTCATCATGCGAGAGAATGTTGGAGGAGCATTGACGAGGCGAAAGACATGACAAGATATTCATAAGAACCAAAGCTTGTTCTCGAAAGCTGTCTTGGGAATATCTTGTTCACGAATCTGAATCTGATGATACCCCATACGAAGGTCAAGCTTGGAGAACACAGTAGCACCTTTGAGTTGCTCGAAAAGCTCATTGATGTTGGGAAGTGGATACTTGTTCTTGATTGTCTTCTTATTCAATGGACGGTAATCGACACAAAGTCGGTCCGTGCCATCCTTCTTCCCGACAAAAGAACACCACAACCCCAAGGAGATGAACTCGTCCGATCAAACCCAGACGCTCTTGTTCATCGAGCTGCTTCTTCAATTCCTCAGCTCATCAGGTCCAAGCTTGTATGGACGCTTGCAAACGGGTTCGATGCGGGCTCAAGATCGATAACTGAACTCAAGCGGCGATGAGGAGGCATACCCGAAGCTCTTACGGAAAGACATCTTGGTACTCACAAACGATCGAATCGAGAGATGGCATTCAGTTCGCCCTTCTCATTGAGAGAGAACAACCGAATGGTTTCATCACGAGCGGCATAGATGATCACGTCATTAGAAGAGTGAGTCAATTGAATTTCCACAGCACAATCGAGCTGAGCTTTGTCTTGATAAAGCCATCCATTCGAGAATAAGATCAATGTCCGAGTCACCAAGAACAAATGGTTTAGAAAGAAATCTATAATCGCCCATCTTGATAGAAACATCCGGGACGCAAACATTAGATGTCATTTGCTTGCCCGGGGACACAATCTTCAACGGAATAGGAATCTTTTCCGTCACAAATTCATGCTTGGCAACAAAAGGTCTCGAAAAAGAAAGCGATGCACCAAGATCAAATAAGACTTTAGCAGAATATCATTAATCGAGAGATTACCCATTATCACATCTCAAGAATCCTCCGCTGAGCTGCATTCATCATATTGACCTTGGCATGCTTTGGATTATGCTTGACCACCGCATTGCTGGAAGATTTCACAGGGAGGAGGCGGAAGACGCCTCGGTTGAAGCACTTGTTCAGATAGTGACCCTTCTGCGACACTTGTTGCAAGTGACCTCGAGAGCGGACGGTGGTAAGGAGCACTTGACCTTGGAGCTTGAGAATTAGACTTGTTCTCGATAGCTTGGGTTGGGTGGGTGGGAAGATCCACGGCCACCTGAGTTCTTCTCTTTGTAAGGCCGACGAGAACGGAGGAGGGGCAGGTAAAACTTGCTGCTTGGCTGCCACTTGAGAGGACGAGGAGGACTGAATCAAGCGTCCTGATTCTCTTCTTAGAAGCCTCGCATTTGAGCTGTGCAGCTTCTTGCTTCAGAGCCATGTTGTAGAAATCATCATACTTATCTGGCTCAAACAGCACAAGAGGTAATTGCAGATCTTCTCTCAGACCACCTCTGAATTGATAGATCATACTCTTCTCATAAGGTCCAACTTGTAACGCCCCGGACACACCCGCCGGTGGTCGTTACTCCTGGCGGGATCTAGACTGGCCCCACAGATCAATACTAGTCTTTTCTGCGCACTTTGTCCTCACTCGTGCACCCGGAGCAATCTTCGGTCGGTCACCCATCCCGACACTACTCCAAGCTGAGCACGCTTAACTTTGGAGTTCTCGTCCAATGGGCTCCCGGAAAAGAAGGAATTCCTTATTGATATGAGTAGTCTATCATCCCTAATAAGCCGTGCTATTACATACACCCCACTCGGAGGAACCGACGTCCTCGTCGGGCCACGAAACGTTCCCTCTTGGCACAAGCGTCTGTGCTTCCAGTCCGTACATGTGCCATGTCGGGTGCCACGACGGGTCACAAACGTCATGAACAACATGACCATGCACCTGTCCGCAACCATCCGTAAACGCGAGGGTCGGCTCGATACCAACTTGTAGCGCCCGATGCGGCTATATCTCCCACGTGTCGAGGCACGACTTAGAGGCATAACCGCATTGAAAGCAATGTCGCAAGTGAGGTAATCTTCACACAACCCATGTAATAAATAAGGGAAAGAGATACATAGTTGGCTTACATCGCCACTTCACACAATACATAAATAAACATCCATCATTCAGAGTACACTCAAGGTCCGACTACGGAACCAAAATAAAGAAGATACCCCAAATGCTAACACAGATCCCGAATCGTCCCAACTGGGCACCACTCTCGATCATCTGGGAAAGACACATAGTAACGACCACGTTCCTCGTCAAACTCCCACTTGAGCTCGGTGGAATCATCTGCACTGGCATCATCGGAACCTGCAACTGTTTTGGAAGTATCTGTGAGTCACGGGGACTCAGCAATCTCACACCCGCGAGATCAAGACTATTTAAGCTAATAGGAAGGACATAGTAGTAAAGTGGAGCTGCAGCAAGCGACTAGCATATATGGTGGCTACATCGCAAAAGAGAGCGAGGAGAGAAGCAAAGCACGGTCGTGAAACTAGTAGTGATCAAGAAGTGATCCTGAACTACTTACGTCAGACATAACTCCAACACCGTGTTCACTTCCCGGACTCCGCCGAGGAGAGACCATCACGGTTACACCCGCGGTTGATGTGTATTTTATTTGAGGTCATCTTTAGGTTTTCTACAACCGACATTAACAAATTCCCATCTGCCTCATAACATGGGCACGGCTTTGAAAGATATTACCTGCAGGGTGTCCCAACAGCCCATTATAAGCTCTCACGGTCAACGAAGGATATTCCTTCTACCGGGAAGACCCGATCAATCTCGGAATCCCGGACTACAAGACATTTCGACAGAATAAAACAAGACCAGCAAAGCCGCCGGTTGTGCCGACAAATCCCGATAGGAGCTGCACATATCTCGTTCTCGTGGCACATCCGGATGAACACTACGTCACGGCAATCAAGATGCCCCAAGTTGCCTCGTGGTGGCACCGCAAGTGGCTCTAGTTTTGGACCAACACTCGGAGGAGCATTGGCCCGGGGGTTTAAAATAAGATGACCCTCGGGCTCGCAAAAACCCGGGGGAAAAGGCTTAGGTGGCAAATGGTAAAACCAATGTTGGGCCTTGCTGGACGAGTCTTATTCAAAGCGAACTGTCAAGGGGGTCCCATAAATCACCCAACCGTGTAAGGAACGTAAAATCAAGGAACATAACACCGGTATGACGGAAACTAGGGTGGCAAGAGTGGAACAAAACACCAGGCATAAGGCCGAGCCTTCCACCCTTTACCAAGTATATAGATGTGTTAAACATAGCAGATATCTTTATATATTGTGATATCCCCAACAAGTAAACATGTTCCAACAAGGAACAACATCTCCATGTTCCAACAAGGAACAAACTTCGGCTTCACCTGCAACTAGCAACGCTATAAGAGGGCTGAGCAAAGCGGTAACATAGCCAATTAACGGTTTGCTAGGAAAGGATGGTTAGGGGCTGACATGGCAATATGGGTGGCATGATATAGCAAGTGGTAGGCATCGCAGCATAGGCATAGCAAAAGAGCGAGCAACTAGCATAGCAAAGATAGAAGTGATTTCGAGGGTATGATCATCTTGCCTGCAATGTTCTCAGAGTTGTCGAAAGCCTGATCCTCGTAAGCGTTCTCCACAGGTTCCTCGTTCACGTACTCGTCTCCCGGCTCTACCCAAAGCAACAACACAAACAAGGAACCACAGTAAATCACGGTGCAATGCACAATCAACATGATGCAAACATGACATGATATGCATGATGAGATATGCAATGCCTATGTGCGCTCCGGAAGGTAAATGATGAACCAGGCATCAACTTGGCAAACCAAGCATGCCATCGGAAAGATGAGATGATTTCGGTAGAAATCGATATAGAGATCACCGGAAACGGATGCACGGGTTGGATATGGCGAGCAAAACAAGAATGGTGAGAAACCTACATAACAGCATGATGTACAAAGCCATGCACGTGTGCAAACTAACTCATAGCATAAAGCAAATAAATATGCCCATGAAAAACAACACCTAAACATGATGCAAAAAGGCATGATCATAAACTTGCCCAAATGCAGAAACTAATGCCACCACTGAGTTGGTGGGATTTTTCTACCCCAAAAACATATATAATATGTTAGGGTTACCGTAGAGAAATCATCACAAAAGCCCTAAGTCAAAACCTGCCTAAAATGGAAGTTAACAGAAATGGCATCTTCCAGATATGGAAACGTCCAGAAATGGACTTGCCTAAAACAGAAAAGGAAACAATCCAGAAATGGAAACGCGGGGTAAAGGGAAAAAATATGCATATGAAGGAGGGCGCTGAGAGGCTGACATGGGGCCCTTGCTGTCATAGAGACAGTGGCACCGCAAGTTTAAAAAAGGGGGGGAAGAAAACCAGCCTCGGGGGGAATCGAACCCGGGCCTCCCCGTTGGAACTCTGACCCAGCTACCACTGAGCTAGGCAGCGACGACTGACAGAGAAGGGGCCTCGGCCCCTTAACTACTACTACTACTGACGAGACGAACCGAAGAAGGAAAAACAGCAATAAAAAGGGGGCGCGCCTGGGATTCGAACCCAGGTCGCCGCGGTAGGAGAGCGGGGGTCAAACCAGCTCGGCTAGGCTAGGGGTTCGGTAAGGTAAGGGACTCGGGCCTACTAGACCAAACTATCAGGCCTGATCCAAGAACGAGAGAAGGAAAACAGCGATTCGGCGAAACAAGCTGCGACTCTGGCTGCTCTGCGACCTCGAACAAGATGGGTGCTGCTGAAGACACCACCGAGTTGAAGGGCCGAACCCGAGAAGGAAAACGCGCAACTACACACGCCAAACTACGCTGATCCCAAGAACTACGGACACGCCGGAGCACTACGGCGCAGCAAGGACACGGGCGAGCGAGACTGCGGGTGCCAAAATGCCAAGGGAAGGATGGGAGAGGAGGCGTTACCCAGCTCACCCTAGGGCGCGACGGGTTCGACGGAGACGGGCTGACGGCGAGGCCACGGAGCTCTGAACCGCCGTGAACCCGACCGAGAAGAAGATGAAGCAGGGGCGTCGAGGAACTTGACGATCCGGCACCGTAGTCGGCGTCGTGGGCGAAGTCGGCGACGATGAAGAAGAAAGACACGGCCGCAGGGTTGGGGTGGCGGAGAGAGCACGCCGGCGACGAGGCGCGCTCTCGATGCGCCGGACGGAGCGGGCGGCGAATCTGGTGGTGACTCACTGGCGGCGGGCGGGAGAGGGAGAGGGAAACCCTAGGGGTCGGTTGGACACGGAGAGGGGATAAGTAGGGGGCTAGGGAGACGGGGTCGAGCTCACGCTCCCTCGTGCTCGGGGTCCCCATGGCGACGGCGAGAGGAGAGGGAAAGGTGGGTGAGGTGAACCGATCTGTCGCTGCCAGGCGGGGCCGGCGCGTCCACGTGGACGGGAGCTAAGCGGGGTAGCGCCTTGCTGCTTGGTGCTGAAGGCAGGAGGAGAGAAGCGGCGGGCTGGCGCTCTCTCTCAGGCTCTTGAGGGCTGATGGGAGCTGGGCGGCTTGAAGGCCGGAGCCAGTGGAGAGGACTCATTGGGCTGCCACTGCTGCTGCTGCCTTCTTTCTTTTCCTTTTAAAATCAAAAGGAAGAGAAAAGAAAGTCTGAGAAAGAAATGAAAAGAGTTGGAGTGAAAGGAAAATATCCCCAAACTCCTGGAATTCTCCACAATTTTAATAAATCGTAATGGGCATTTTTTAGAGGTAGAAAAATAAGACAAGTTTGGAAATATTTCAAACTTGTGTCATTTTGAACCTGACAATAACAACTTCAAATGAGGAGATCTTTGGCGAGAGGTTTAGTGCAAAGAGCAAGATTTGCAGGGAGAAGATGAACATTAATTGAGAAAGGAAATTATAGCACTTGATAAGGAAAGAAGTAGAGGGAAAGAGGAGATGGTAATGCAAAATGAGAATGAAGCATGCAACAACAAAACATGTGAGAGATCACCACAAACACATGATAAGAATGGAATGCAAGATGACAAGAGACACAAATGCAATATGGTAAAAAGAGCAAAAACAAAGAAAAGAGAAATCCACATAACCAAACAAGAAAGGGCCAAGCATGACAAAAACCCACAAGAATTGGATGAGGTCAAGTTGATATAATGCCCAAAAGGGGAAGTTTACATCCAGGGTGTTACAGTCATGCCGGTGCCCCTGTCACGCACACATCCGCACAGTACATTAGGCTCCACGAGGCTCCCCCTCTCAAAAATATCTGCCCGCCTCGAGGGTTTTTCTGTTTCATAACACTTGTTTGTTATCTCTAGACCGTGTGCGATGTTTCTTGTTCCCAATCTCGCCTACAACCCTAGAAAATATCTACCCTCCTCGAGGGTTTTTATGTTTCATAACACACGGTTGTTATCTCCGGACCGTGTGCGATGTTTCTTGTTCCCAATCCCGCCTGCATCCCTAGAAAACATTTGCCCGCCTCGAGGGTTTTTCTGTTTCATAACACGCGGTTGTTATCTCCGGACCGTGTGCGATGCACTATCATCAAAAATTTCAATAGCCCGGCATTTCACTCCCGCGTTTGACTCCCGCGTAGTGAAATTTTCAGTACCCTCATCATTTCCTCAAACACCCCGCCCCCCTCCACACACACACACACACACACACACACACCAAAACCTCCTCGAGCGTGCGCGCACACACACACACCCTCCCTCGCTCGAAACACTAGCAAGGTCCCTGCTGCCGCTGCTGCCGCCGTCGCCGGCGCAAGGCCTCCATTGTCAACATCTCCCGGTTTGCCCGTTCAGCTTACCCACCGATTTCCATACCCAGGCTGCCCTGAGTTTCTTAGATGACGCCTGCCAAACGCCCCCTTTCCCACATATCCCCATCCCCATCTGCATCCCCCACTCCAGAGCGTCACAACCTAAGCCCGGCTACACTTCTCATGGAGCTCGAGGAGCGACTTGCTCAAAAGAGGTGTATAGTGGTCTCTTCGCCCGATGTCGCCGAGGAAGCTGACGACCATTACTGGCAGCAGGCACTCAAGCAGTAGGCTAGAGTATGCGGGTGTGTCCCAGCCACCGGCTACGACATCGAGGTCATCGACAGCGACAACCTGAGGCGGGCTATGTCACAGGTTAAGTGGCCCACCCCCAACCCCTCGGGTTCAACCTCCGTCGATCTCATCCATGGCCCCGCTGCTGATCTCCTCGGGCTCGTTGTCAACAATTTGCCATTCTACATCGCCATCGAGCCCCTTTTGTTATTTCTGAAGGACACGTTCTGCGACGCTAGCTTGGGATCAACAGCTTCCAAGCCAGACCTCATCGACAGCGACCACGAGGAGGGCACCCTCTCCGGCTCTTCCAAGGGGAAAGAGCCCATCTGCTCTTCCAACGGGAAGGCGCCCGTCTGCGACATCAAGGAGGGCACCCTACAGCCATGCTCTTCCAAGGGGAAGGAGCCCATCTGCGAGAACATGGAGCGCATCCAGGGTCCGTGCTCTTCCCACGGGAATGAGCCCATCTGTGACAAGTGAGGAAACCCATGATTTGTTTTGCCGTACCTCTTCACAGGGGGAAACCCATGATTTATTTTGTCGAGTCCCTTTTGTAGTGCAGTGAGAATATGTCCAGTTTTAATTGCTATATCTGGTGGTTTCAGTATGCCTTGTTTATTTCAGTTGTTCACAATGTGATGCTCTATATGTGCAATTATTTACTGTGCAGTACATTTCATCAATCCAGTTTTAAACATACTGTAGGATCTAGTTTTAATTGCTATATCTGGTTGTTTGCTTGCTGTTAAGCCTGTTATGGCTAGCATATGCCTCTTTTAAAGTTTTTTGATTGTTCGGTTGTTTGTAGTTAGCATATGTCCAGTTTCAAATGCTATCTCTGGTTGTTCGTAGTATGCCTGGTTTATTCCAGTTATTCACAATGTGATGTTCTATATGTGCAAGTATGATATGTGCCGTTCAATTTCATCAGTACCAGTTTTAACAATACCACTATGAATGACTACATTTGGTTGCTGCATCTTGTAGTTAACACACCTTTCCATTTTTATTTAATAATAACCAGTGTACTTAGACCGGCACAATACCAGTTTGAATGACTATGTTTGCTTGTTGTTAAATGTTAGGCCTGTTGCAGTTAGCACACCTTTCCACTTGTTTTTCTTTACTAGCGTGCTTAAACCTACACACTGAAGCTATCTTTTGGAGATTATTTTGTCTGCCATGGATACTTTTGGTTGATGTTTAGCCTGTTGTGCTTAACATGCTTCTCGATGTACTTGCACAGGACAATTCGAGAACGACTGTTGTTTTCCATCGAGGTTAGTTTCATCCCATGGCTTATATTTGCTCACTGTTCAGGATATCGGTAGCTGGTACCATATAGGCCAGCGGCTGATAAGGGACTAATCGGTGAATCGGACTTTTAATTGAATATATCTACAACCCATTTATCGTTAGGTTAACTAGGGCCATATGTAATATATCTGAGGCTACATAGCAACATGCACTGTACTTAATGTCTAAATATGCAATCCTAGGCTACATAGCAACAAGGAAGAGTGTTACATTAATGTTCTAATGATGTCTAGATATACGTAGAAGAGCAGCAGCAACAACAACAACAACACAGCCATGTTTGGATACTCAACTTAGCTAGAGGTTAGAGTTAGTTTCTAGCTCATGACTAACTCTGAACTAACTCCATCCAAATAGTTGTTTGGATGGCAGGCTTAGATTGACAATAAATGCACTAGGAGAACTAGCTCCAATTAGCACCTCTTGGGTTGGATAGTTTTTTTGGGTGGGTTATAGATGCAACTAGCTCAAACTAGCCCTCATGTTTAGATATACTTTAGGGCTATTTGAGCCTGAACTAGCTCAAACTAACTATGACCCATGGATACAGTAGCAGTTAATCAGCCGATAATTTGTAAGAATGCACTAAACTCCTTCCGACCCATAATATAAGATGTTAATTCATCTAATATGTGAGTATATTGGATGTTATAAGATACTCCCTCTGTTCCTAAATATTTGTCTTTTTAGAGATTTCAAATGGACAACCACATACGGATGTATATAGACATATTGTAAAAGAGTGTTGTACTACATCATTGTGCAATTGTTGTTTAGCTTCCAATATTAACTTGGTGCTTTTAGGTACATATGTCATTGGTAACAATCCGTGCTTCGACCCTTTCTGTGTATGGGGCAATGAGATATCAATGAACCAACATCAAGTGAGGAAGCTGATAAAGATTGTTAGTAAAATGGGTCCATAGATGGCAATTAAACTATTTGTTTACACTTGATCCAAGACAACAGTGAACTGCAGGATGGTAAGTAAGAACTCTGCAGCCTTCTTTTTACTGCCCATAATGAGTTGTTTTAGATGACAATGTCTGAATCTTTTTCCTTTGCAATGGTTGCCAAAGCAGTTTACTCAAGATTACCTCTCAAACTACATGATTGGTGGGCATGCAAAGGTTAAAGCATTTCTACCAGAACATGATCATTATCTAGATGTTTTCATGAAGACCGTGAAGGATGGGCGGTCGGCCATCACAAGGGGTTGTACTAGAGTCATGCGTGCCTTCTGCATGGAGGAGGGCACAGTATGGGCATTCTGCTTCACCTTGTTCAGCAACCAGAATATATTTCGCCTCTTTCTTTACTATCTTTAATAGTACAAGTATACAACTGTGGTTCATCATTCTTTATTTGGTTCTTATGTAATTCTTGAACATATGTACCTATGAATCGAATAATGCGTTGGTTGTTTGAACCTGATGGATATGAATAAAGTTGTAGCGTACATTCAAATTCAAATCCGGTACAATTTGAAAAAGCAGCAATTAAATTACGGTGAAATTACGCTCTCCAGGTTGTTACGACACACATGGTTGGTAAAACACAAACATTTGCGACATGCACCATAATCCGAGACGGTTCACAGAGAGGAAACGTGTGCAAGCATGCACACAGTTGCTGTTTGCAAAGCGTGTGCGATGTCAGACAATATCACAAACGGTGCGGGCAAACAAAACAGTTGTGTTAGTTGCCTTATCATACACAATTCGCAACCATGAACTGTTTCTGATGAACTATGCATTGTAAACGTTGCACCACATAATAGCATGTGTGATAGTTGTCGTGTACGACGATGTTACGACGGTCCGACATTTCGTAATCCTGTCCGACACTCGTACGACGATTAGCTAATCTTCTTAACAGTGAACCATTTGTGATGGGCCGCGCATGATACACGTTCTATAATAGTGAACCGTTTGTGATGGGCCGCACATCATAAATGTAGCACCACGGAATACCAATTGCGATGGCAATGCGAGTAGAAACGAGTAGGAGTACTATAGGGGCCCTATCCCCGACGGTTTCTGGGTCGTATGGGAAGGACCCCCCCCCCCTATCGCCCACACTCACTTGGCGGCGGTTCCAAGTGTCGTCGCAGAAAGGGGTTAAAAACCGTTTGTATAGCACCGACGCAAACCAGTGCCAGGTCAGTTTCTTTTTCTCTCATGCATAGTGTAACGCCAACTGTAGTGGGCCCACCTTCGTAATGGCCCGTGAATGACTTTAATGCACAGATGAGTAACTGTGAATTCACTCTTCCCACCATGCTCTTATACTTGGCCACGTATGCGGCATGCATTGAGTGGGTTAGGTAACGGATGTGCGTGGTGTGGGAGAGCATCAAGGCAGGGCCCCGGTCTTCATGGATTTGTGGAGGAGGACAGCGGTTACCCGGCAAGGGATCGGCTCCTAGCCCCGACCCGTCTATAAAAGAAGGGGTGGGGGGAGTCGGGAGTATTCATCCAACACACCCCTCCTCCATTCTCTGCTTTCTTCCAGTTATGCCAAAAGGGAGAGCCCAAGGCCAGGCCCCGGGCCCTAGCTTGGGGTTGGTGATCTCGAATGCTCGTGCCGATGCTTGGGGAGTGAGTTTGGTCCGGGCCCCGGGAGGACGCGGCGGGCAGGTTGCTCGTAGTGCAGGAGATATCAAGCTTTCCCATTATGGTGGAATGCTAGTCTCCTCCGCTCGGGCCAGCCGTATGGCGGGGAGTGCTAGAGCTTGCCGCGAGCCATTGCGGCTTCGTGCTCCAGTGACGGAGCCCCTAGGGTTCTCGATACCCGTTTGGGGTGCAGTCCTCGGGGATCGTGGTAATTCCTGTACTGCTCCCTTTGGTGACGTTGGGGCGAACATTGAGGACGGTGGCATCTCCCTGCCACCCATGGAGGGGAGTGTCGGTGCAACAAACCTTGGGCCCGTTGCCCAGACTGTGCATAGGCACGAGAGTAATATTACAGCAGCACGGTCAGGCCAAAGCACAAAAGATCAGATCTTCAAGGAACCAACATGTTGCTCAGGAGGACCAAGACAAAAACAGAGAAGTAAGATACTGCCAAGAGAGAAGACTCCCTTCCGGGCAGGCGAGCTTGGCGAGGACGGGGTTACCCCCGGAAGCAAACCTCCAAGACGCCCCGGCAGGACCTGCCGGGACTCGCGAGGACAAAACCACCTCACCATCCCACATCACCATGACGCATGTCATGATTGGTGCAGTGTCAAGCCGCAAAGTGGCTGAGTGGCAGCCATTTGCCACATGGCGGCCACTTTCTACAGGAAATACCTACAGGCGACACCCGTCATGTGACGTGTCGAGCTAGCAGGCGCGAAGCTGTCAAAACAGCCTGGCAAGGCCTGCTGAGCAAGCAACAATGTGACGTTGAGCGGCGCATTTAATGAACTCTGTTAGAATGCAGAGTTAGGTATGGTTGCACTATTTGCTATCTTATCAGTGTATAATGACTAATTTGCCGCTGTGGTGACCCCTTGGTCTATAATAGGAGGCCCAAGGTAACCATAGAAAGGGTTGGAACCTTAGTTAGCGAATCCACTCGTTCACATACTCATACGCGCGTAGCCGTTTTACCCCGAGGCAACCCTGTCGGGCAAGCATGCTGCGCTCACCACCATTTTTCCACCATCAAACCACCAAAGCAGGAGTAGGGTTTTACGCCTCACGGCGGCCCAAACCTGGGTAAAACTGCCTGTGTAATCTTTGTCATGCTGTCTCACGCTCCTCTGCTCTTTGCGCAACATGACATCCCCCAGCCGAACCAGCAAGGGACTCTTGGTCCCATAGGTGGCCGTGGTTTCCCGCGACATCTTTGGCGTGCCAGGTAGGGGGATTACTTGCGCGAACCTGAAAGGGTGAGCAGCACATTATCTTCACCGCCATCTTCTTCATCTTGCGGCTCCATCGACTATGGTGCCCAAGAAGAAGCCCGGTGCCTTAGCTCACCCATCCACCTCGAAGGCTCCGCCACCCGCCACCACCGACGCCGCGGAGGCCGCGGGGGCGCATGAGGATGTGGGTGCTGCGGGGCACGCGGTCGACGCAGGCGGCGTCGTCACCACCTCCCCCGCGGCCGAAGCAGGAGCGGGAGGCACCACATGAGAGCAGCATCAGCAACGTCGAGGCAGCCATGCTTCGCGAGGTACGAGCGAAGGGGTTATTCTAGCTGTACCTCTTCCCCTCGCCGAAGGGCACAACCATAGTGGTGACACCCGGACTGGGGCGAATCACCGCCCTTCGGCCTCCCCTGCCATGGGCGTGACCGTAGGGCGTGCGCCACCCCCGGGACGAGTCGAACCAGCCACTGTGCCCAACGGAGCCGCTGGCCCTCAAGCGCCTTCGCCACGATACCGTGCCATCCAAGTGGCCGGCTCACAACAGCGAGGGCGCTACACCGTCGCCACCGGCACCATCAGAAGCCGGGCGACGGTGCGGTCTAAATCATCATCACTGATGCCGAGCACCACTACGGAGGCCATGGCGCATGCCCAGCTGCTGTTGAGGTTTCCCCCGGCGGCTGATCAGATGGATGAATGGAGAGCCATCATTCAGAGTCTGATTGGCTTTGCCGAAGCTGGGGGCTCACAGCGGGCTGGTCTGTCGTGGCCTCCCAAGCAACGGCAACGGCTCGTGCCGCTTGTTGTACGGAAGGAGCCACGCCATGGTAAAGTCCCCATCGCGGCAACGAGCGCGGGCACGGCAAAATCAGGAATCCAACGATGTATCAATGGCCTCTTCCGACCCTCGAGCACTTCCAGGTCAACAGCGAGTCCCGGAGGATAAGCAGAGGAGAGATGCGCGCGTCGTCATCGAGCAACACCGCGACTGCCTCCGCCAGGCCACTGGGTGCGATGGCCCCAATGTCGACGAGCTTGCGCTTGAGGACAGCAGGTGCCTGCCTTTCGAGGTTGGGTGCACTGCCTTTACTCTTGCTGCGGCAAGTCCGTTGGCCATCCACTCGCACGTTCAAGCCAGAGATACCAGAGAAGTATGATGGAAGGCTAAACCCGGCAGAGTTCTTGAGCATCTACACTATCTCTATTCAGGCTACCGAAGGAAGAGATGAGAAGGTTTTTGCCAACTACTTCCCGTTGGCACTGAAGTCCAATGTGAGGTCTTGGCTGATGCACCTGCTGGAGAACTCCATCTCGTCAGGGCTGACCTGTGCCATGATTTCATTGGTGCCTTCACTGGAGGCCATCAAGAACCAGAATGGCCCATCGACTTGCAGCTTCTCCAAAGAAAGAAGGACAAACCCTTCGCAAGTACTTGCAGAGATTCAGCAGAGTCCACAAGAACATCTCAAATATCCATCCAGCGGCTATGATAGCTGCCTTCCAGTCCAACATGCGCAATCACAGGATTCATTCCAAGATGAATGTGCGGTTGCCCAAGACTGTGAAGGAGCTTTACACTTTAGTGGACAAATGTGCTTGGATGGAGGAATGAAGGAAACTCCCTGGAGAAGAGGATTGCATCAACCTTGACTCAGAGGATGATGATGAATCCACCAGTCAAAACAAGAGCAAGAAGCACAACAAGAGGCACAAGGACAAGGCAGTGATGACCGTCGAAGGATCGGGCATGCTTAGTACCGGCAAGAAGGCTAAAGCCGAAGCCCCGGCAAGGAAACTGCCGCGTGCGCTGACTATCGGGGGGCTGCGGCTGTCGAAAAGGCTGGGAAAGGTGATGGGCCATACTGCAAGAAACATCAAACAAAAGGCCACGATCTTCAAGAGTGTCATCAGGTTGAGCAGCTTATCAAGAGGCAGATAGCTGAGTATGAGAAACGTGACAAGGGAAAAGGTCAGAATGGTGCTGGCGGTAAGGGCCGGGGCGGTCAAGAAAATCGTCGCGTCAAGGCTTTTTGGAACCTAGGAAAACCTACCAGGGGCCGAGAGAAGGAAATTTGCAAGGATGAGAGTGGTGGAGGGGATGAAGAGGAAACCAGTGAGCAGGAGTTCCAGAAGGCCACTGACGCCCTATGCATTAACGGGGGTGCATCTCTGCACTCCTCTCACCCAACTTAAACGATGGGTGCATGAGGTCAATGCTGTGGAGCCAATGGCAGAGTCTAGGAAGCCGCTAAAATGGTCACGCACGCCCATCATCTTTGACAAAGAGGACCATCCTGACTGCACCATCGCGGTAGGATGCTTGCCATTGTTGGTATCTCCAACAATTCGCAACCTCAAGGTCACGAATATGTTCGTTTACTGTGGGGCCGGGTTAAATCTGATTTCCCCAAAGGTTATTAGCAAGCATCAGATAGCAGAGGAGGAGCTGAAGGTCATGGGCACGTTTCAAGGAGTTAATCCCAGAAGTAGTCATCCTAAGGGAAAGATAACGTTGCCAGTGATGTTTGGGGGAGAACTGAACTATCGAACTGATAAGATTGTGTTTGATGTAGTCAACCTCCCCCTGCCGTACAATGGGATTCCTGGACGACCAGCTTTGGCAAAATTCATGGCGGCACCCCACTATGCCTACAACACCTTTGAAATCACAAGTGCTCCCTGGGTGGTTTTGGTAATTAATGTCAACATATCTCTTGTTCGACTAATGTTTTCATCTAATATATTTCAGACAAGTTCAACAGATGGAGTGGCATGGACAAGATAATGTGGAACCCCTTCAAGATGCTAAAGACAAAGGATTGGCTCAAGCTCAAAAGCTCAAGACTCTACATTTTACTTTTAGTGATCCAAGATCACATTGAGTCCATAGGAAAGCCAATACTATTAAAAGGGGATGAGGTGTTGCTTAATGGCTTGCTTGCTCAAAGTGCTTAGTGATATGCTCCAAAACCCTCAACCACTTTCTCAAATCCACATATGTCCCAAACCAAAAGTCAAACTCGGCCCCACTGAAACTTTCTATCCAGCGCCACCAAGTTTAATTGACATAGCCACTGCCACAAAACCCTAGTCTTTTGGGCCTCACCGATAGGGATCTCGGTCTCACCGAGATGGGATTGCAAACTCTCTATTTCCCTTCATAACATTTTGGTCCAGCTGAAATGAGCGATCGATCCCACTGAGTTCGCAATACAAACTCTCTGTTTCCCCTTCGTAAAGTTTCGGTCCAACCGAGATGAGCGAATCGGTCCCACCGAGTTTGCCTGACTGATACGTCTCCAACGTATCTATAATTTCTGATTGCTCCATGCTATATTATCTACTGTTTTGGACCATATCGGGCTTTATTTTTCCACTATTATATTATTTTTGGGACTAACCTATTAACCGGAGGCCCAGCCCATAATTGTTGTTTTTTGCCTATTTCAGTGTTTCGAAGAAACGGAATATCAAACGGAGTCCAAACGGAATACCTTCGGGAACGTGATTTTCTCACCAAATATGATCCAGGAGACTTGGACCCTCCGTCAAGAAAGTCACAGGCGGTCACGAGGGTGGAGGGCGTGCCCCCTGCCTCGTGGGCCCCTCGAAGCTCCACCGACGTACTCCTTCCTACTATATATACCTACATACCCCCAAATAATCAGATACGGAGCCAAAAACCTAATTCCACCGCTGCAACCTTATGTACCCACGAGATCTCATCTTGGGGCATGTTCCGGAGCTCCGCCGGAAGGGGAATCCACCATGGAGGGCTTCTACATCATCACCATAGCCCCTCCGATGAAGCGTGAGTAGTTTACCTCAGACCTTCGGGTCCATAGTTAGTAGCTAGATGGCTTCTTCTCTCTTTTTGGATCTCAATACAATGTTCTCCCCCTCTCTCGTGGAGATCTATTCGATGTAATCTTCTTTTTGCGGTGTGTTTGTTGAGACCGATGAATTGTGGGTTTATGATCAAGATTATCTATGAACAATATATGAATCTTCTCTGAATTCTTTTGTGTATGATTGGTTATCTTTGCAAGTCTCTTCGAATTATCAGTTTGGTTTGGCCAACTAGATTGGTTTTACTTGCAACGGGAGAAGTGCTTAGCTTTGGGTTCAATCTTGCGGTGTCCTTTCCCAGTCACAGTAGGGGCAGCAAGGCACGTATTGTATTGTTGCCATCAAGGATAACAAGATGGGGTATTTATCATATTGCATGAATTTATTCCTCTACATCATGTCATCTTGCTTAAGGCGTTACTCTGTTTTCTTGAACTTAATACTCTAGATGCATGCTGGATAGCGGTCGATGAGTGGAGTAATAGTAGTAGATGCAGGCAGGAGTCGGTCTACTTGTCTCGGACGTGATGCCTATATACATGATCATACCTAGATATTCTCATAACTATGCTCAATTCTATCAATTGCTCAACAGTAATTTGTTCACCCACCGTAGAATACTTATGCTCTTGAGAGAAGCCACTAGTGAAATCTATGGCCCCCGGGTCTATTCTCATCATATCAATCTCCATCACTTTATTATTGCTTTGCTTTTTACTTTACCCTTTTATTTTTACTTTGCATCTCTATATCAAAAATACCAAAAATATTATCTATCATCTCTATCAGATCTCACTCCCGTAAGTGACCGTGAAGGGCTTGACAACCCCTAATCGCGTTGGTTGCGTTGAGCTATTTGTTTTGTGTAGGTACGAGGGACTCGCGCGTAGCCTCCTACTGGATTGATACCTTGGTTCTCAAAAACTGAAGGAAATACTTACTCTACTCTGCTGCATCACCCTTTCCTCTTCAAGGAAATCCAATGCAGTGCTCAAGAGGTAGCACTGACCAACTCTCTGGCTAGCTTATTACCAAAATCGGTCTCACCGAGTTTGTGTAATCGGTCTCACCGAGATTATGTTATCTCCTAACCCTAATGAAATCGGTACCACCGAGTTGACAGGTCGGTCCCACCGAAAATCCTAACATTCACATTTTGAACTAAATCGGTCTGACCGAGTTTCATTATTCGGTACCACCAAGTTTGGTGATTTGTGTGTAACAGTTTGATTTTGTGTGGAGGCTATATATACCCCTCCACCCACTCTTCATTCGTGGAGCGAGCCATCAGAACATGCCTACACTTCCATCATACATTTTGTGAGAGAGAACCACCTACTCATGTGTTGAGGTCAAGATATCCCATTCCAACCATATGAATCTTGATCTCTAGCCTTCTCCAAGTTGCTTTCCACTCAAATAATCTTTCCACCAAATCCAAATCTATGAGAGAGAGTTGAGTGTTGGGGATACTTTCATTTGAAGCACAAGAGCAAGGAGTTCATCATCAACACGCCATCTATTACCTATTGGAGAGTGGTGTCTCCTAGATTGGTTAGGTGTCACTTGGGAGCCTTCGTCAAGATTGTGGAGTTGAACCAAGGAGTTTGTACGGGCAAGGAGATCGCCTACTTCGTGAAGATCTACCCTACCGAGGCAAGTCCTTCGTGGGCGATGGCCATGGTGGGATAGACAAGGTTGCTTCTTCGTGGACCCTATGTGGGTGGAGCCCTCCATGGAATCGCACAACCATTACCCTTCGTGGGTTGAAGTCTCCACCAACGTGGATGTACGATAGCACCACCTATCGGAACCACGCCAAAAATCTCCGTGTCTCCAATTGCGTTTGCACACTCCAATCCCATCCCTTTACATTCTTGCAAATTGCATGCTTTACTTTCCGCTGCTCATATACTCTTTCCATGCTTGCTTGAATGTGTTGAGAATGACTAAACTTGTGCTAAAACTCCAAGTAAACTTAACGAAATTAAAAACTGCAACTTTTCAAGAGTCTATTCACCCCCCCTCTGGACACCTCTTCTCGATCCTTTCAATTGGTATCAGAGCATTGGTCTCCATTGCTTTGGTTTAAACACCTATAGAGGAAGATGGATGTGTCTACATTAGGGAGTCTTAGACATAGAGTGCC
Source organism: Aegilops longissima (assembly GCA_021605205.1). Taxonomy (NCBI): domain Eukaryota; kingdom Viridiplantae; phylum Streptophyta; class Magnoliopsida; order Poales; family Poaceae; genus Aegilops; species Aegilops longissima. The sequence goes on along the minus strand of JAHIAM010002506.1, from coordinate 18,523 downwards.
TATTCTTGATGGAGAATACTTTCATGAGTGGAAAAATGAGATGCTTGAGATTTTCAATGAATATCACTTGAACAAATACATTACTAGTCCTTGCATTCCCCTAGTGATCCTTTGCATCCCACTCCCAATGAGGATCTTGACATGATTCGAATCTCAAAACTATCAATCTTATTGTTAGAGGATTGCCCAAAAATTTGATTGCTAGCTTGCCTGCTCTTGATTGTGCTTACACCATATGGAGATTTCTAGAGGAACGATTCTCAAATTATTCCTTGAAAAATTTAGATGAGATTCTCCATAAGTCTATTGCCTTGAATAGGATTAGTATAGTGATCCTAAGTTTGATGATTGCATGTTTGAGCTTCGTGATCTCATGCGTGCCAAAAGAGATGTTGGAATTATTAGGAATATCATTTCCAAAGTCAGTAGAATCCATAGAGATGAACATTGTTACGGTCATACTTCTAGTGGATCACCTTCTCTAGGAAATGATCAATTACAAGACGATGTTGAACATGGATACTATGATGAGGATGATGATAGTTACTTTGATCTCGATGAGTCTATGAGACACTTTGGTCTTATGGAAAATCTATGCGGCTACATGGCTGGAGGAAAGGAATGGGTCCTTGATAGTGGATGTACTGATCATATGACTGGAGACAAGGATATGTTTCGTGAGCTTGCTGAAACCGACGGCCCTCGGAAGTATGTCACTTTTGGTGATAACTCAAAGGGAAAGGTGGTTGGCCTTGGTAAGGTGGCCATCTCACATGATAGCTCCATACTAAATGTTATGCTCGTTGAATCTCTTGGCTACAATTTACTTTCCGTATCTAGACTTGCTGACTTTGGCTTCAATGTCCTATTCACTGAAGTAGATTGTCAAGTGCTTTCGTAGAGATAATCATAAAATGGTATTTACCGGTATACGTAGAGGTGATCTTTACATTGTTTACTTCACTAAAAAGGTTCAACCTAGAACTTGCCTTATTGCTAAATCTTCAAAAGGCTGGTTGTGACATAGAAGGTTAGGCCATGTGGGCATGCGAAATCTTGATAAGCTTATTAAACGTGATCATATCCTTGGAGTAAAAGATGTTATATTTGACAAGGATAGATTGTGCAGTGCTTGTCAAGCAGGAAAGCAAGTTGGAGGAAGTCACCCCGTGAAGAACATAATGACCACGAGAAGACCGCTCGAGCTATTTCATATGGATCTTTTTAGTCCCAATGCCTACAAAAGTCTCGATGGTAACTCATTTGGTCTAGTCATAGTCAATGATTTTTCAAGATTTACGTGGGTGTTCTTTCTTGATGATAAATCGCAGGTTCAAAAGATCTTCAAGAGCTTTGCTAGGAAGGCCCAAAATCAATTTGAAGTGAAGATCAAGAAGGTTCGCAGCGACAACGGAACGGAGTTAAAGAACGCAAATGTGGATACCTTTCTTGATGAAGAGGGCATTTCACATCAGTTCTCGGCTACATACATGCCTCAACAAAATGGAGTTGTTGAGAGGAAGAACCAAACTCTTATTGAGATGGAGAGAACGATGCTTGATGAGTACAAGACTCCAAAACACTTTTGGGCGGAAGTGGTTGAGACCGCTTGTCGTGCAACAAATTGCTTGTATCTTCACAAGCTACTCGGTAAGACAGCATACGAGCTCCTCACCGGTAACAAACCCCAAGTTGGATACTTTTGAGTATTTGGCTCAAAGTGTTACATTCTTGATAAGCATCGTCGTTCTAAATTTGCTCCTAAATCTCATGAGGGTTTCCTACTTGGTTATGGCTCAAACTCTCACACTTATCGTGTCTACAACAATTTCACCTGAAAGGTTGAAGAGACGGCAGATGTGAAGTTTGATGAATCTAACGGCTCGTAAGTAGAGCAATTGCCAATTGATGTAGGAGACAAAGACCCTTCGGAAGTAATCCAAGACATTTCTATTGGCAAGATTCGTCCAACGGAGGTGAAGGAGAGTACCTCATCCGTCCAAGTGGAAGCTTCTACCTCACAACAAGTTGAACCAAGAGTTGACATGGAAGCATCCACAAGTGGGACACATCAAGTTGAAGAAAACAAGGAAATGCACCAAGATGAACCTCATCAACCTCCTTCTCCACCACGACGAGAGAACGAGAACATCAACAATGAAGAAGGCCAAGAAGAAGGACGAGATGATGGAGAAGATGTTCCACCCCGACCCAAGCGAAAGCTCACACGAGTTTGAGCAAGAGTCTCAAGAGACCATCCCATCGAACAAATCTTCTATGATATTCAAACCAGGAGAACCACTCGCTATAAAATTCGTTTGGCTAACTTTTGTGAACATTATTCATTCATCTCTAGCATTGAACCTATGAAGGTTGAAGAAGCATTAGAAGATCCGGATTGGATAAATGCTATGCATGAAGAGCTACACAACTTTGAAAGAAATCAAGTGTGGACATTGGTCGAGAAGCCCGACAACAACCACAACATCATCGGTACCAAATGGGTGTTTCGCAACAAGCAAGACGAAGATGGTCAAGTCGTCCGCAACAAAGCATGCCTCCTCGCCCAAGGCTACACTAAAGTCAAAGGTATGGACTACGGTGAGACATATGCCCCCGTTGCTAGACTTGAGTCCATCCGCATCTTACCTGCCTATGCTAATAACCATGATATACCCTTGTACCAAATGGATATTAAAAGCGCTTTTCTAAATGGTGAAATTGAGGAGGAAGTTTATGTTAAACAACCTCCCGGCTTTGTCAATCCTAAGAAACCCGACCATGTTTACAAACTTCACAAAGCTCTTTACGGTCTTAAACAAGCTCCTAGAGCGTGGTATAAATGCTTGACCAAGTTCCTTGTTGAAAAAGGCTCTGATATTAGAAAAATAGATTCTACTCTTTTTACTAAAATGGTTAATGGTGAATTATTTGTGTGCCAAATTTATGTTGATGATATCATATTTGGTTTGACTAACCCTCATTTTAGTGAAAAGTTTGGAAAGCTAATGTCGAAGAAGTTTGAGATGTCTATGATGAGTGAACTCAAGTTCTTTCTTGGTTTGCAAATCAAGCAAACTAAGGAAGGCACCTTTGTTTCTCAAACAAAGTACACCAAGGACTTATTCAAGAAGTTCAACATGCAAGAAAGCAAAGGTATGAAAACCCCCATGCCTACTAGTGGACATCTTGACTTGACCAAGGATGGAAAATCGGTTGACCAAAAGGTTTACCGCTCTATGATTGGTTCATTGTTATATCTATGTGCCTCTCGTCCCGGTATTATGCTAAGTGTGTGCATGTGTGCACGATATCAAGCAGCACCCAAAGAATGTCACCTTAAGGATGTAAAAAGGATAGTGAGATACTTAATACATACACCAAATTTTGGCATTTGGTATCCTAAGAGGTCCTCTTTTGATCTTGTTGGCTATTCCGATTCGGACTATGCTGGAGACAAGGTTGATAGAAAATCCACTTAGGGTACTTGTCAATTTCTTTGTAGATCTCTTGTGTCTTGGTCCTCCAAGATACAAAACTCGGTATCCTTATCCACCGCTGAAGCGGAATACATTGTCACCGGTTCATGTTGTGCTCAATTACTTTGGATGACCCAAACTCTTAAAGATTATGGGATCTATGTGAAACATGTTCCATTGCTTTGTTACAATGAGAGTGCTATTAAGAGTGCTCACAATCCCATGCAACATTCTCGAACTAAGCATATTTAATTTTGTCATCATTTCATTCGAGATCATGTTGCTAAAGGGGACATTGATGTCACGCCCAACATGCGACCCTATCCTAAAGGAACTCGAAGGTCCCACCAAGGATAGAAGCGCATCTTGAAGACGCTTTTGCAAGGTGGATATCATTACATCAAACCATTACATAATAGTTGGGGATACATACATAAGGCACAAACGCCCCAAGAATACATCGACATCATACAAGAGATCAACATCCGACCACGGATGGAACACAAACAGAAACTCAAACAATAAGCCCAGGCTGCCGGCCAGGAACCTAACCCAAGGTCGATGAAGAAGAAGAAGAAGAACTCCAACACAAGTAAACATCACTCTCGCGTCATGAGCATCGCATAACCTGTACCTGCAACTGGTGTTGTAGTAATCTGTGAGCCACGAGGACTCAGCAATCCCATTACCATGGGTATCAAGACTAGCAAAGCTTAATGGGTAAGGAAGGGGTAAAGTGATGAGGTTGCAGCAGCGGCTAAGCAAAATATGGTGGCTAACTTACGAAACAAGAGCGAGAAGAGGAGCTAAGCAAACGGTCGCCAACTAGTAATGATCAAAAAGTGATCCTGTACTCCTACTTACGTCAAACATAACACAAACCGTGTTCTCCTCTCGAACAACCCCGAAAAGAGACAATCACGGTTACGCATGCGGTTGGTGTATTTTAGAAGAGTTTACTTCAAGTTTACTAGAACCGGATATTAAAAAATTCTCATCTGCCACATAACCGCGGGCACGGCTCTCGAAAGTTTATACCCTGCAGGGATGTCCCAACTTAGCCCATCACAAGCTCTCATGGTCAACGAAGGATATTCCTTCTCCCGGGAAGACCCGATCAGTCTCGGAATCCCGGTTACAAGACATTTCGACAATGGTAAAACAAGACCAGGAAAGCCGCCCGATGTGCCGACAATCCCGATAGGAGCTGCACATATCTCGTTCTCAGGGCAACACCGGATGAGACATCCTACGAGTAAAACCAGCCCTCAAATTTCCCCGAGGTGGCCCCGTAGTCTGCTCGTTTCGGACCAACACTTAGAGAAGCATTGGCCCGGGGGGGGGGGTTAAAATAAAGATGACCCTCGGGTTGGCCGGCCAAAGGGAAGGGTACTAGGTTGTTAGGCAAATGTAAAACCAAGGTTGGGCCTTGCTGGAGGAGTTTTATTCAAAGCAAACTGTCAAGGGGTTCCCATAACACCCAGCCGCGTAAGGAACGCAAAATCAAGGAACATAACACCAGTATGACGGAAACTAGGGCGGCAAGAGTGGAACAAAACACCAGGCATAAGGCCGAGCCTTCCACCCTTTACCAAATATATAGATGCATTAATAATATAAGAGATATTATGATATCCCAACATAAACATAATCCAACATGGAGCAATCTTCATCTTCACCTGCAACTAGCAACGCTATAAGAGGGGCTGAGCAAATGTGGTAACATAGCCAAACAACGGTATGCTACGAAGGGTGACAAAGGTTAGAGGTTCATGGCAATTTGGGAGGCTTGATAAGCAAGTGGTAGGTAGCGCGACATAGCGATAACATCGAGACAACTAGCATAGCAATGATAGTAGTGAGATCCAAGGTGACGGTCATCTTGCCTAAAATCCCGCTAGGAAGAAGAACGAGTCCATGAAGAAGACGAACCCACGTAGTAGAACGAATCGTCACAATCACAACGTTACCGGAACTACCAAGGAGAAGAAACACTAGAAAGAAGCAAACAACATAGTAAACAATCATCACATAAACATGGCATGATGCACAATCAAGTATGATGCATGTCCGATTTTAATGAGCATGGCATGACAAAGTGCAACAAACAACACTACAAATTAAGTGGAGCTCAATATGCCATGAGTTGCATATTGACGAAGCCCCACATTCAATTATTTAGCTCTCTCCCGCTTACGTACCTAACAATATTAAATGTTGTTAAACATGGCAAGAGGTGAAGCATAAGTAAACTAACTATTTAGGCAAGTTTAAATGAGGCCGGAACAACGACCAACAAGTCCGAAAAATCCTCATATGCAATTTATGGATTTGGTACTGTTCTGCCCTAAACCATATTTTAGAGTTGTTAAACATGCAAGAGGAGTGCACCATGTTAAACTATATTTTTCTACCCCATTTACATATAAAGATTATTAAAAACCGAGCTACGGTTATTTAGTTATGAATTAAATCATTTTAACATGTCATTAGAGCAAATTAATTGCAAACAACAATTTAAACATTCTAAGCATGGATGAAAATTGCATACTATTAAAGAACATGAAAATCTGAGCAAGATGCATATATGGCATGTTTCATTTGGATGCATGGATATTTAGCTATAAACAATTTAAGACAAAGGCAATTCTGTAAATATGCAATGCAGTAGACAAATAGCAAAATGCAAGACTGATAAAAAAACACAATCGGGCCGAATTGCAGGATCCTGCAGCGGCCCACGAGGATTTGGCCCGAGTGACAGTGGGTGTGCAGAACGAAAAAAAGGGCAAAAACTTGGGCGCCTGGGACTCGAACCCAGGACCTCCTGCTGTTTATGCGCTGGGATGGCGAGGATGGCGAGTGAAGCGGCGGTTGCTGTCGCAGCAGAGCAACGGTGAGCATGCGGGGATGTGGTGTGGGTGCGTGCGTGCGGGTGTTGGCTCGGTTGGGCGAGGGTAGGAGCTGTGGCGAGGCATGGCCACAACTACAGCCATGGATGCCCGGTGATGCTTGCCGGCGACGGGAGCAAGCAGCGGCTGCAGGTGCAGCAGATCACCGGCGGGGGTGCGGAAACTGACGAGGCTGTGTGCGAGCGAGCGGCAGCTTCTTGCCGGAGTCGTGTGCGTGCGTGCGCTCGGGCACGAGCAGGAGCTCGACTCGGGGCAGAGACCTACGGTGAACAAGAAGCTGGGCAGGCCCTACCGCCCTGGTGCATGCGCGCGAGTTGCAGACGAGGCGCTGCGTGTGCTGAAGAAACAGAGGAAGCATAGCAACCTTGCCGGTGACCAAAGTGAAGGTGGAGGAACCATCAGGCATGCAAGCAACCGGCGACAGAGGAGGCAACCAACGAGAAAAAGGTACAGGGAAGTGCAGTTGCTCACGTAGAGGGGCTCGGAGGAGTCGAATGAGCTCGGGGACACGACGAATTTAGCCGGCGGCGAGGTAGACCCGAGGAAGAAGAAGGAGAGGTCGGCGATGAGAAGAGGCCTCCGACTTGGCGTCCGTGAAGCAGAGGAAGCAAGGGAAGCAGGGGAAGCAGAGGTCGTCGGGGAGGTCGATCCGAGGCTCGTGGACGCGTGTGTGAGCGAAGGAGACGACGTCGAGTGCCGAGAATCTCTCCCCGTGGCAGCAACGCAGAGGACGGAGGCGTACAAGCCGGGGACGAGCTTGAGCTCCTCCCGGCCATGGCGACGGCTATTGCATGGAGAGGTCTCACCTGGCGGCGGCAGGAGAAGTAGGAGGGGGAAATGGAGCGACTAGGGAACCCTAGGGTTGGGGCATGATTTATAGGGTGAAGGGAGCAGCTCCAGCCGTCAAATCAACACAAGCGTCGACATGTACCTGCTGGATGAGCTGCCGTACAGAAGCTAGAAGAAGAACAGGAGGGATCGGCATTGGTGGCCTCGCTGGGCTGAAAGAGGTAAGTGAGGTGGGCTGGTTGGAGGGAAAAGGCCCAGGTGGCTTCGGATAAGGTGAGTCCTTTTCTTTTCTTTTAATTCTGACCATAAATAGACATCTATCAAAAGGGAAAAGCCCAGGGATATTGGGGACAAATTCGAAAGGAGTGATAATATATCTAAACTCCTGGAATTATGCTGGATTTGAATAAATTGACTTGGCAATTTTTTATAGATAGAAAAAATAATTCAAGTTTGAATTAAATTCAAACTTGAGTCAGTTTTGAACCCAACCAATTCAAACCCAAAAGAGCTGAAACTTGACACAGAGGTTGTTGGCATGGAGAAAGATTTGTAGGGAAAAGATAAACATTTATGGAGGAAAAAAGATGTCACTTGCAAAAAAATGAAAGAAAGAAAAAAGGAAGGAGGAGGTGATGGTGCATTGATAGGTTGAGAGAGGAAACAAGGGGTTGAACATCAACACACACATAGAGCAAGTAAAACAACAAGATGAATCTCACAATGCATATGATGAGCATGATGAAATGCAAAATGACAAGGGCACAATGCAACTTAACAAGTGAGATGAGCATGGCAACAAACAAGGATGGCACAAAGCAATATAAAAAATGAAGAACATGATGCAAGAAGCAAAATATGACAATGGCATTCAACATGATCATGGCAACAAACAATTGAGACACACAACGTCGACGAAATAAAAGGAAGGTAACTAGAGCATCGGTCTCGGGGCGTTACAATTGATCTTAAGCATGTTCGTACCAATAAGTAATTGGTGGATATATTCACCAAACCGCTTGATGAGAAAGTATTTTGTCATTTGGGAGGTGAATTGACATCATTGATGCTTCAAACTTGGAGTAGGAACTCCATTTGGGTACATGCAAGACATAAGTCTATGACTAATCCTTGACTTTTTCTCTTATGATGATGATCATATGTCTTGGATACACTTGTACCCTTGCATGCTATCTAACCCTTGTAGGTACTTGGATGAATCTAAATCCATGGGATTGCAAATCACTCACATCTTGAGCAATCTCTACATCACCAAGTCCCTACAACATGGTGGTTGAAGACAAGGAAGCATGAAATCCTTCAACATATCCTTTGACAAATTCTACACATCAAATTTCATTTGGAATCAAATTTCATGATTGTCATGTTGGATACACAAGTGCTCTTCCTTGCAAGACTAACCCATGTAGGTAGATGAACTCATCTCTAAGCGGTGCTCCCAATCCTTGATAAGCTACATCAATCTTGAGCATTCCACGCAAGTTCAACTACATGATCAAGTTCAACACCACCACCCAAGGTATGTTACTCCATCTTAGAGAAGCTTTACCCCAAGTCATGGGTCACAGCAACTCAACAAGATGAGAATACATCAAATGCTTAAATGAAAAATGGTAACCCCATTTTGAGCTTAAACGATGAGTATGACTTATGATCAAGTGCTCTCACTTGAATCCTTAGTCAATATACTCTAACATAGGTGACTTCGTCACCGCCCAATTCTAGATGAAGTTCTCTAGTGTTTCTCTGAGTTTTTGCATTTGTTCTTTGTATTTGTCCCTTGCATATTTATTCCCCTTCTTTTATCAAAAAAATAAAAAAACTTCATCTAGATTTACTTTTCTCTGTTTTGTTCTGCATTTCTTACCTCAAATTCATTGCAAATCCTTTAGTTAATTCCTTGAAAATCTTTGTGAGATCTTATTTTCCTAGTGAGCTGAGGTGACTATTGCTCTTTCTCTGTGTTGAACTCGGTCACACCAGTTTGTCACTTTTGGTCCAACCGAACGATTTTGGTGCAACCGAAGAACACAACTCGGTGTCACCAATTTCCCTGTAGAGAAGACAATTTGCCACTTGTTCCTGCATTTTGCTCCAGCTCCACTCGATGATTCTTGTCCTCTACCAGCATCACATTTTACATGCTGCTTTGCTCTATGACTCAAGGACCAAACCTATTTTGACTCACACCCCAGAAGATCCCTTCTTGGAAATTGATTTCAAAGGGGGAGAGAGATATCACATCAAAGCTTAATTCTTCACAAGGGGAGAAAATACTTTAAACAGGGAGAGAGAGGAATCACATGCCCCAGATGCTTGGTGTTCAAGAGGAGAGAAGTCACATGTCTTTAAGAGGGGAAAGACATATCTATGTTATATGTATGATATGTTTTGCTCTGATGTTGTTCCCCTACTTTCTTCCATTATCCAATATAAGATTCAGGGGGAGAAAGACTGCTAGGGAAGGAAATCTTTGAATTCATTGCATATCTTTAACTTTCGGAACATGTCTATATCCAATAGAGTACCCAGTACTCACTCTCTACATGTTATCCCAATCTTGGTACTCTTGTGGTTTCTTTTATTTGCTCTGTCTAGTAGATGTATCTGTGTTATCTAACCTTGTTTACTCAGATTCATCCCTTCCCAAGCCAGCTCAAGACCACAAGGTAAGTATATGCATCACACTCATGTGCATGAAGATTTCCTACTAATGCACATATTCTTTGCAAGAAGGAATCATGAACATGAAGTTATACTTCATATCATTTGCTCTAATGCATATAGCCAAGATACATGTAACACATTGTCTGCTCTGTCATGATTATGCATTCGCATGCTCTTACATTCCATATTGACATGACTGCATACATGTAGGGGGAGCCTATGCATGTTACATGTCTTTCCAAAGCTTTACTTGTTATTCGCTTTATCTTTATCTAAAGCTTTGATGTATGTTGCCATCAATTACCAAAAAGGGGAGATTGAAAGCACAGGTGCTCCCTGGGTGGTTTTGGTAATTAATGTCAACATATCTCTGTTGGACTAATGTTTTCATCTAGTATATTTCAGACAAGTTCAACAGATGGAGTGGCATGGACAAGAGAATGTGGAACCCCTTCAAGATGCTAAGGACAAAGGATTGGCTCAAGCTCAAAAGCTCAAGACTCTACATTTTACTTTTAGTGATCCAAGATCACATTGAGTCCATAGGAAAGCTAATACTATTAAAAGGGGATGAGGTGTTGCTTAATGGCTTGCTTGCTCAAAGTGCTTAGTGATATGCTCCAAAACCCTCAACCACTTTCTCATATCCACATATGTCCCAAACCAAAAGTCAAACTCGGCCCCACCGAAACTTTCTATCCGGTGCCACCGAGTTCAGTTGACATAGCCACTGCAACAAAACCCAAGTCTTTTCGGTCTCACCGATAGGGATCTCGGTCTCACCAAGATGGGATTGCAAACTCTCTGTTTCCCTTCGTAACATTTTGGTCCAACTGAAATGAGCGATCGGTCCCACCGAGTTTGCAATGCAAACTCTCTATTTCCCCTTCGTAATGTTCGGTCCAACCGAGATGAGCGAATCGGTCCCACCGAGTTTGCCTGACCAACTCTCTGGTTGGCTATTTACCAAAATCGGTCTCACCGAGTTTGTGTAATCGGTCTCACCGAGATTACGTTATGCCCTAACCCTAATGAAATCGGTCCCACCGAGTTGACATGTCGGTCCCACCAAAAATCCTAATGTTCACATTTTGAACTAAATTGGTCTGACCGAGTTTCATTGTTCGGTCCCACCGACTTTGATGATTTGTGTGTAACGGTTATATTTTGTATGGAAGGCTATATATACCCCTCCACCCACTCTTCATTAATGGAGAGAGCCATCAGAACATGCCTACACTTCCATCATACATTTTCTGAGAGAGAAACACCTACTCATGTGTTGAGGTCAAGATATCCCATTCCAACCATATGAATCTTGATCTCTAGCCTTCTCCAAGTTGCTTTTCACTCAAATCATCTTTCCACCAAATCCAAATCTGTGAGAGAGAGTTGAGTGTTGGGGAGACTATCATTTGAAGCACAAGAGCAAGGAGTTCATCATCAACACACCATCTATTACCTTTTGGAGAGTGGTGTCTCATAGATTGGTTAGGTGTCACTTGGGAGCCTCCGTCGAGATTGTGGAGTTGAACCAAGGAGTTTGTACGGGCAAGGAGATCGCCTACTTCATGAAGATCTACCCTAGTGAGGCAAGTCCTTCGTTGGTGATGGCCATGGTGGGATAGACAAGGTTGCTTCTTCATGGACCCTTCGTGGGTGGAGCCCTCCGTGGACTTGCGCAACCATTACCCTTCGTGGGTTGAAGTCTCCACCAATGTGGATGTACGATAGAACCACCTATCGGAACCACGCCAAAAATCTCCGTGTCTCCAGTTGCGTTTGCACACTCCAATCCCATCCCTTTACATTCTTGCAAATTGCATGCTTTACTTTTCGCTGCTCATATACTCTTGCTATGCTTGCTTGAATGTGTTGAGAATGACTAAACTTGTGCTAAAACTCCACGTCAACTTAACGAAATTAAAAACTGCAAGTTTTCTTTATTAAGAGTCTATTCACCCCCCTCTAGACACCTCTTCTCGATCCTTTCAACCTTGAAGATGCCTAGGCCGGTAGGAGTGATTTCCATCCCGTCAGACGAGAAGGATGCAATCATCTGCGTGGATAAGATGTACTGGGACGCAGTCGCGGCAGAGGCTGCAGCAGCAGCAGTTCCCACCAAGGAAAGCAAAGGAAAGAAGAAGGATAGCAGGGACACTAGCATGGAATCAAGGAAGCATACCTTTTCAGAGTGCACCACACCTGTCGATGACTTGCCTGAAAGTTCCAACAGGAAGAGATCCAAGGTTGCTGCACCACATGTGAAGAAGGTCCCGGCAGGGCTAGATGGCGTTGATGGTACCTTCACTATCAGCGCCACCCTTGATGACAAATAGGAAAGCACGCTCATTGCTTTCCTGCGGGCGAATATCGATGTTTTTTCTGGCAACCATCTGATATCCCTGGTGTTCCCAGGGAGGTAATCGAGCACCACCTTGCTGTATGCCCACATGCCCGACCTATCAAGCAAAAAGTTTGGAAGCAGGCCTTGGAGAGGCAACAGTTCATTACAGAGGAGATTAAGAAGCTTGAGGCAGTTTGTTTGGTCAGAGGAGTGCTACATCCAACATGGTTAGCAAACCCAGTGGTCGTTTGCAAGGCTAACGGGAAATGGAGGCTTTGCATAGATTTCACAGATCTCAACAAGGCTTGCCCGAAGGACCCATTTCCCTTCCCGCGCATCGACCAAATTGTGGATTCCACTTCAGGTTGTGATTTGCTCTCCTTTTTGGATGCATTTTCTGGGTATCATCAAATCTTCATGTCCAAAGAAGATGAAGAGAAGACCTCGTTCATCACCCCATGTGGTAAGTACTATTTTGTGTGCATGCCTTTCGGGTTAAAGAGTCCTGGATCCACTTTTGCAAGAGCAGTCCAGATTGGTTTTGAACCACAGTTGCACAGAAACATTGAGGCTTATATGGATGATATTGTGGTCAAGACCAAGGACAGATCAACCCTCATTCAGGATTTTGAGGAGACATTTACTAATCTGCGCAAGATCAACTTGAAGCTAAATCCAAATAAGTGCGTATTTGGCGTTCCCTCCGGCAAGCTACTTGGGTTCTTCGTATCCCATCGGGGGATCAAAGCCAACCCAGACAAGATGAAAGTTATCGAGCAGATTCAAGTGCCTAGGACAGGGTGAATTGCCACGCTTAGCTGATTCATCTCCAAGTCTGCCGAGCGCGCCCTACCGTTTTTCAAAATTTTGAAGAAGGCAGGGACCATGAAGTGGACCCCGGAAGCAGATGCATCTTTGCAAGAGTTGAAGGCCTACTTGTCCTCTGTGCCCACTTTGGTTGCCCCTAAACCCCAAGAGCCATTGCTGCTGTACTTAGTGGCAACTAATCAAGTAGTTAATGCAGCCTTAGTGGCACAACGGGAAGTGGAAGAAGCAGAGAGTGAGCAGGACCCGGCAGAGTCGGATAAGGATCAGGACAGAGAAGAGCACAGTAGCGAGGGCAGCCCCAAGGACAAGACAAGGAAGAAAGTGGTGCAACGCCAAGTGCACTCGTCAGTTCCCTCCTGCAGGGGGCTAGATCAAGGTACTCTGGCGTGCAAAAATTGATTTTTGGCCTCATCACGGCCTCAAGGAAACTGCGCCACTACTTCCAAGCCCATGAGATCATGGTTGTCACCCGCTTCCCGTTGCAAAGGATACTCCGAAACCCTGGGGCTACCGGCAGAATAGTGGAGTGGGCTTTGGAGTTATCCAGCTTTGGCCTGAAGTTTGAGAGCGCATCGACAATTCAGAGCAGGGCGTTGACAGAGTTTATTGAAGAATGGACGCCGACCCCTGATGAGGAAGTGCCAGAAATAGTTATCCCCGGCAAGGAAGCGCCCCAAGAATGGATTATGTATTTTGATGGTGCCTTCTCCCTACAAGGTCCAGGGGCGGCATGCTTCTTGTTGCCCCCACTCTGGAGCACTTGAAGTACGTTGTCCAGATGCACATTCCCCGGGAGGAGGCAACCAACAATACAACAGAGTATGAAGGGCTCCTTGCCGGGCTCAGGATTGCAATAGAATTGTGAGTCGAGAAGCTAATCATTCGAGGAGATTCACAGCTTGTGGTGAGAGACAAGTCAACAAGGATTACCAAAGTCCATTGATGGAAGCAAACGTGAGGAAGTGAGAATATTGGAGGAGCACTTTGACGGATTGCAAACAGAGCACGCACCCCGTGCGGAAAACAGCATAGCCGATCATCTGTCAAAGTGTGTTGCGAAGAAGCTTCCTACGGAACCAGGGACTTTTGTTCTCCACCTTACTCAGCCCTCCGTATCCCCAACAACAATGACCCTGCCGGAAACAACTCCCCACCACCTGCCGGACCGCACCCTCCAGCCGGGCCAATGGACCCCGTGAACAAGGAACGTACCCCCGCAGTTGAGGAGGTGCCGCTAGTCCTTGTTGCCGGGCCTTAGGCTCCAACTTGGGCAAGGCACATAGTCCATTTCCTCCAAACCGAAGAACTTCCCGATGAGCAAGATGAAGCTGAAAGAGTAGCCCGAAGGGCCAGTATGTATCAATTTGTCGATGACGCTCTGTGCAAAAGGAGGACCAACGGTGTGAAATTGAAGTGCATCTGCCGGGAAGAAGAAAATGAACTGCTGGCTAAAACACACAAAGGCATGTGCGGCTCCCACATTGGATCAAGGGCATTAGTTGGGAAAGCATTCCGCAAGGATTCTATTGGCCCACAACCCTCCAAGATGCAGTCGAGCTAGTCACTAAGTGTGAAGCCTGCCAGTTCCATTCCAAGAACATCCACCTGCCTGCTCAAGCTCTTCAAACAATCCCTTTGTCATGGCCATTTTCGGTCTGGGGGCTCGATATCCTAGGCCCTTTCCCCCAAGCCGTCGGGGGCTTTGAATTCTTGTTGGTTGCTATCGACAAGTTTACAAAGTGGTCGGAAGTAGCTTCTGTGAGAAAGGTGACTGCTCAGTCAGCTATCAAGTTCTTGAAAGAATTGGTGTGCCGTTTTGGAGTCCGGGCAAGGATCATTACCAACAACGGCACCCAATTCACGAGTCGCGCCTTCATGCAATATGTCATGCCCTCGGAAACAAGATCTCATTCGCCTCTGTTGCACATCCCAGAAGCAATGGACAAGCTGAGAGGGCGAATGCTGAAATGCTGCAAGGAATCAAGACAAGAACCTTTGATATGCTGCAGAAGCACAGTAGGCGGTGGAACGATGAGCTGCCGGTAGTTCTCTGGTCCCTCAGAACGACACCAAATCGGGCTACTGGGCAGACTCCCTTCTCCCTCGTTTATGTGGCAGAAGCAGTTATCCCCACGAACCTCATTTACGGGTCACCTCGAGTGCTTGACTACGATGAAGTAGTGCAAGATCAGCACCGGTGTGACGATGTTGTGCTACTCGAGGAGAACCGTCTCCGGGCCGCTACGCGTGCTACATGCTATCAGCAAGCCCTGCATCGCTATCATACCCGCGGGGTTCATGCCAGGTGTTTTGAGGAAGGCGACCTTGTCCTTAGGCGCATTTAGTCCACCAAGGGTACAAACAAGTAGGCGCCAAAGTGGGAAGGCCCTTACCGGGTAGTTCGAGTCACCAGACCTGGCACAGTCCGTCTGGAGACCGGAGATGGCATTAAATTGCAAAACTCATGGAATATTGAGCATCTCCGCAAGTTCTACCCATAAGGCACGGCTGTCGGGCCCCTCCCGGTAGCTACCCTTTTGTACAGGCCTTTCCTCAGTTGCATGTAACCCCTTGTACAAAGCCAGGCACAGACCCTGAGCAACAGAGAAATTAATGAAGTGCTGGGGGCCCCGACAAGTTGCATGCATGCATAAGCATATCCTCAGCATTGCATAATCATACCATATGCATTTCATAAGCATTTCATGAGCATTGCATAAGTATTTCATGAGCATTGCATATGCATATAGATAAGATCGCATCTTGCATCATTTCCATCGGCATAACACTGCAGGTTTCTGCCGTGAGCTTGGTCTCTACATGGGATGGAAAGATGAACAAACACTGCGGTCTCCGGCAAGCCAAACAAAAAAGTTCTACCTCTTGTGCATAAGTGTTCTGTAAGCTGAAACTTGTGCATGAGAAAACCTCGCCTCTTTTTGAAACTTAGGTGCTCCCATCCTTGGACTTGAACGTTGCTTCGGCTAGGATGGTCACTGTGGCCTTTGATGAAAAAAGAATGGCGGGGGGTTGGTCCCTTTATTTTTGCCTGGTAGGCTCAGTTCTCCAGCAACAAAATAAAAGGGTATTGGCAGGATAGCCTGCCAAGGAAAACTCGTTTATTTACAAATATAGAGGCATTCCACCTCTACATGGACATATACATGCACGAGTTCCTGACAAGGTTTATGTTTTTCATTAATATGCTGATCAAACAAGTATAGACCTAACAGAACACAAACATGGACTCAAGAGATTACATTATTTGAACTAAAATTTGGCAAGCGCCTATATATTTAAGATTGAAAAAAGATAAGTGTCCCGTAATGCCCTTTCTTGTCCCTCTCCTCCTAGGCATGGCGGTAGAAGGCGAAGGAGGCAAAAGGAGCGCCTAAGAAGTAGCCGAGCCTGACCCCGTCGGGCTCCAGGAGAGGTAGCCTGGCAGGGACGGGAGGACATTGGTGAACGCATAGATGGAGGGCATGGCGGAGGCGACCCGTCAACCGCCACCGCCAGGGCCAGCAGGACGCGGCAGGGCTAACAGAGCTGCAGCCCAGGAAGAAGCCTGCCAGGGTCCAGCTGGAAGGCTGCTGGAGGAAGCCGGAGGCACCATCCCCACCTCTACATCCAACTCCCCGGCAAATCGCCTTGCCGGGAAGGAGATGCAGGTGCATATGATGGTGCTACCGCCTGATGAAGATGATGCGGGCGACGCTCAGCCGGAGTCAGAGTCGTCGCCCTCCCGCCCGCTGCCGTCGTCATCACTGTCACTGTCCTCCTCATCGCTCTCGCTCGAGGAGGAGTTTTCGTCGTCGGTGGAGCTCTCCGCGCAGCACCCTAAGCGACCTCCTGAGCGCCCAAAAATCTTGATGGAGAGCAAGCCGCTCTCCATTAATTTGAACTAGAGAACGTGCCCCTCTGACAAGCTATGGGCTCGAGCAAAGGTCTTCCAGCCATGGCGGAAGTCGACATCCACCCACATGCCGTCATTTCCACAACCCCTCATATGCAGCCTCAGAGTGCGTGGTTGTTCGAGCTCCATTACCCATGCAAATGGAGTAGGGAGAAGGAGGTTCCCGCACGGAGGTTTGTATAGCCTGATGACGAACTCTCGAGGCTGATCTTTGACATGGCCTTCCATCGGAGGAGGAGCCTCTGGTGGAGGCGTGGCCAAAGCGTCGCCCCGTCCCCCTCTTCCTCGAGCGCCACGGCGATCACGACCTTGCCCTCTTCCTCCTCCTCTCACAGCGGTTTCCGCCACCGCTGGGTCTGGAGGAGGAGGGACGCGCTGTCGAGCAGAAACTCTCGTCGCCACCATTGGGGTAGTACCACGCCCTCGCCCTCTCAGCATGACAAACAGAGGAAGATTGAGGAGGAAGAGGGAGAAGTGTGTGTAAGAAAACGCACCACTTCCGCCCCCTTTTATAGAAGGAAGGGGCAGGGAGCTGGCCTCTCGCAGGGAGCGGCCGCCCCGCTCCTCCAATACGGCCTCCCTGTGCCTCCAACGGCTCGGAGAATCAGGGACAACCCTCTGCTCCAACCAACGTAGCCTGGTTTTTTGCCAGGGCACTCATCCCCGCACTCTCCGCATCCACCACCTACCATCCCAATACATGAGGTACACGTGGCAAGTGCGCATGAAGTAGGAAGCAAGTGGGATGGCAGTTTCCGTCCCGTGATCATGGGGCGTGGGCAACCCGCAGGCCATGATCTAA
The DNA here is from genome assembly GCA_021605205.1 of Aegilops longissima. Classification (NCBI taxonomy): domain Eukaryota; kingdom Viridiplantae; phylum Streptophyta; class Magnoliopsida; order Poales; family Poaceae; genus Aegilops; species Aegilops longissima. The sequence goes on along the minus strand of JAHIAM010002506.1, from coordinate 765 downwards.
GTTTTTCCGTAACGTTACACACGACGCATGGGAAAACCGAAAACAAGCTTGGGCTCAAGATTAATGAAGAAGCAAAGAAGATCTCAAGGGGCCAACCGCTTCCATGCCCCTTCCTGTGCACTTATTAGGGCCTACCCCAACGATGCTCGGCAGCGAGTTTGGGACAGGCCCGGGGGCTTCTGTCGGTGCAACACACCCTGGGTCTGTTGCCCAGACTGTGCACATGCACGAGAACAAGATTACAACACCAAGGTCAAGCGAAAGCACAAAAGATCATATCTTCAAGGAACCAATGTGCAGCTTAGGAGGACCAATACTAAGCCAGAGAAGTAAGATACTGCCAAGAGAGAAGCCTCCCTTGCCGGGCAGGCGAGCCTGGCAAGGACAGGGTTACCCCCGGAAGCAATCCTTCAAGACGCCCCATCAGGGCCTGCCAGGACTCGCGAGGACAGAACCACCTCACCATCCCACCTCATCACGACGCACGTCGTCGATCTGTGCGGTGTCAAGCCGCAAAGTGGCTGAGTGGCAGCCATTTTCCACATGGCAACCACTTTCTACAGGAAATACCTATAGGTGACACCTGTCCTACGACGTGTCGAGCGAGCAGGCGTGAAGCTGGAAAACAGCCCGCAAGTGCTGTCGGGCAAGCAATGATGTGATGTTGAGCGGCGCATTTAATGCGCTCTATCAGCCTGCAGAGTTAGGTATCATAACACTATTTGCTATCTTATCAGTGTATAATGACTAATTTGCCATTATGGT